>JXTB01000078.1:273542-292399 GCA_002914805.1 Parasponia andersonii
TATATTTTGTAAAGACACTTTCAAAAAGTAATGCCACGTAGTTTCTTTTGTTTTAGAGCTCGAAAAGTTTAAATTTAGCCCACCTTTTTGCAAAAAGTAAAAATATGGGTTATAAAAGAGTAATGCTTCCTAGTTTGACCTACATAGTCATATAGTTAAGCCTAGGGGGCGTAATAGAAAGAATGAAAAAGAGAGAGAGGCCGAAGAAAAAAAGAGAGAAAGGGCAATAATAGATTCGGCCATTGAGAGAAAAACAGAGAGAAAACAAAATAATCTTTATGAAAAAGCTAGAGAAATTAAGAGAGCGATGTTTTCAAACCAGCTAATAATTGTACTCCTATACAAAGAGGCATTTTAAAACACTAACGAACTTGACCCTGCTTTGCATAGTTCTGTTGTTTCTCTGTTGCAGGAATTCGAGGATATCTTTCTTGATGAGGTACCATATGGTTTTCCTCTAATTAGGGAAATAGAACATCAAATTGATTTTGTACCCGGTGCAGCCATTCTAAACCGACCAACCTACAGGAGTAACCCCGAGGAGACAAAGGAGCTTCAACGGTAGGTTAGAGAATTGATGGAAAAGGGGTATGTTAGAGAAAGCATGAGTCCATGTGCAGTTCCAGTAATTTTGGTTCATAAGAAGGATGGATCATGGCAAATATGTGCTGATTGCCGAGCAATTAACAATATAATGATAAAGTATCGTCATCCTATCCCTCGCTTAGATGATATGTTGGATGAATTGCATGGTTCTTGTATCTTTTCTAAAATTGATTTGAAAAGTGGATATCATCAAATCCGAATGAAAGAGGGTGATGAATGAAAAACTGCGTTCAAAACAAAATATGGTCTATATGAATGGTTAGTTATGTCTTTTGGATTAACTAATACTCCTAG
The DNA here is from genome assembly GCA_002914805.1 of Parasponia andersonii. NCBI lineage: Eukaryota > Viridiplantae > Streptophyta > Magnoliopsida > Rosales > Cannabaceae > Trema > Trema andersonii. Next base: position 274,443 of record JXTB01000078.1, read on the forward strand.
TACTTTCATGAGATTAATGAACCATGTTTTGCGTGCTTTTATTGGAAAGTTCATAGTTGTTTATTTTGATGATATTCTAATTTATAGCAACAACTTGGATGAACATGTAGTACATTTGAAATCTATTTTAGATGTACTTAGAAAAGAAAGGTTGTTTGCTAATCTGAAAAAGTGTACCTTTGGCATCGATAAACTTGTGTTTCTAGGATATTTTGTGAGTGCACAGGGTATACAGATTGATGAGGAGAAGGTACGTGCAATCCAAGAGTGGCCAAGTCCCACGACCGTAGGAAATATGAGAAGTTTTCATGGACTTACTAGTTTCTACCAGCAGTTTGTGAAAGACTTTAGCACATTGGCCGCACTACTTACCAAAGTAATAAAAAAGAACGTTGGTTTCAATTGGGGAAAAGAACAAGAGAAGGCATTTCAACTGATCAAACAAAAACTGACCAATGCCCCTTTATTGTCTTTGCCTAACTTTAATAAAACATTTGAAATTGAATGTGATACTTCAGGTATTGGTATAGGTGCAGTTTTAATGCAGGAGGGACAACCAATTGCTTACTTTAGTGAGAAGCTAAGTGGGGTAGCCTTAAACTACCCGACTTATGACAAGGAGTTGTATGCATTGGTTAAGACTTTGAAAACATGGCAGCACTACTTATAGCCTAAAGAGTTTGTGATTCATACCAATCATGAGTCTTTGAAACACCTGAGAGGCCAACATAAGCTAAGCAAGAGATATACCTGATGGGTTGAGTTTATTGAGACATTTCAGTACGTTATTCGATATAAACAAAGTAAGGAAAACGTTGTCGTAGATGCACTTTCTCGCAGATACACATTACTTTCTACTCTTGAAGCTAAAATACTGGGTATATTAAAGAATTATATCCTTTAGACCATGACTTTAGTGAAGAGTATGTATCTTGTGAAAAGACAACCAATGGTAAGTACTTTAGGCATGAGAATTTCTTGTTTCGAGAAAATAAATTGTGCATACCAAATTGTTCTGTACGAGATTTTGCTAGTGAGAGAGTCATATGGAGGAGGTTGAATGGGACATTTTGGAGTTGCTAAGACCTTAGCCATTTTACAAGAACACTTCTATTGGCCACACATGAAACGAGATGTTGAGAGAATTTGTGGTAGATGTGTCACGTGTAGGCAGGCAAAATCCCGAGTGCAACCCTATAGTTTATATACCCCACTACCCATTCCTAGTAAGCCTTGGATTGATATTTTAATAGACTTTGTGTTAGGTTTGCCTAGGTTTAAAAGGGGTAGAGATTCAATTTTTTGTAGTGGTAGATAGATTTTCTAAGATGGCACATTTCATTCCATGTCACAAATCTGATGATGCTTCCCATGTTGCTGATTTGTTCTTTAGAGAGATTGTAAGATTGCATGGCATGCCTAGAGCAATTGTTTCCGATAAAGATACTAAGTTCTTGAGTTACATTTGGAAGACTTTATGGGCTAAGTTAGGAACTAAGTTGTTGATTTCAACTACTTGTTATTCTCAAACTAATAGTCAAACTGAAGTAGTGAATAGGATTTTGTCTATTTTGTTGAGGGCTATTATTAAAAAGAATATCAAAACTTGGGAAGAGTGTTTACCGCATGTTGAGTTTGCTTATAATCGTTCTGTTCATTCTACTACTAAATTCTCACCATTTGAAATTGTTTATGGTTTTAATCCTTTAACTCCTTTGGATTTATCACCATTACCTTTATCTGAGCACGTGAATTTAGATGGGAAAAGAAAAGCTGAACTTGTCAAGCAGATTCATAAAAAAGCAAAGCTCCACATTGAATGAAGAACTGAGCAATATGCCAAACAAGCCAACAAAGGCCGACAATAGGTGGTCTTTGAACCTGGTGATTGGATTTGGTTGCACATGTGAAAGGAGCAGTTTCTGACTCAAAGGAAATCCAAGCTGCCACCTAGAGGAGATGGACCTTTCCAAGTCTTGGAACGGATCAACGACAACACATATAAGCTTGACTTGCCTAGTAAGTATAATGTGAGTGCTACTTTCAATGTTTCTGATTTGAGTCCTTTTGTTACAAGTGATGAACTTGATTTGAGGACAAATCCTTTTCAAGAGGAGGGGAATGATGAGGACATGGCAAGCACGAGAGTATGGAATACAGATCCTATCCAAGTTCCCATTGGTCCAGTTACAAGAGCACGTGCCAAAAAATTCCAAAATGCGTTAAGTGGACTGATTCAAGAGATTTGGGTTCAGGCATGCACGTAGAGACTCATTGATGGAGATGAATAAATTTCTAAGGCCTTAACAAGCTTGATTCAAGTTCAAGAAAGTCCATAGGCATATATGGAAGGGAAATCTGATATATAAAGACTTGAACACCAAGTCATAGGCCAAGTCATAGCTTACTTTCCTATTTTAGTTATTAGTTTCCCAAAACGATTTATTTGCTTGTTTCCTTTTTTTTAGTGGTGTGTAATAGGCTAAAAATTAAGAGATTAAAATCAAATTGCCTACCATGTAATTAGGGACGAATTTAGGTTAGCTATTAGGGTTATTTTCCTACTTTCCTTTTCTGATTTTGGGTAAGTTGCCTTAGGCATTTTTAGGGTATTTTTAGACTGAAAATTTCATGGCCCTTGGCCTATATATATTGCACACTATGTAACGCCCTAATTGTCACATACTACTAGTAGGAAATTTATTAACTTTCATAATACAAGGTGTTACTTTTAGAAAATAATCCGGTAATTATTTTTCCAAAAATGAAGGACCAATTTGAAATTTTTTTTTCTTTTAAAACTCTATAGATAGCTGATTTTACTTACAAAACATAGTATGGATCAGTGTATACATATATTACAAAATGAAAGATAGTAAATATGTGCCAAAAGGAATGCACTAAAAAATACTTCATTGAGAGACTACAAAACATCCCAAAATACACAAACTAGGCCCCCACATGTGGTCAAAATATCCATATGTATAACACCAAGGTTAGGCCTCTACTCCAGCTCATAAGCTCATGCTGTCATTTCAATTATTACCTGCAACATAAGACTACAATGAGCTACAACTCAGTAAGTAAAGTAATGGATGCCATGTTGCTCAATGACATGAATTAAAGGTATGACCATGCTTGCTTAAATGTTTCGGTAAAAATATTTTCCTTTAGGCCCCTCCCTGTCTTATGCCCACTGTTCGGTTCGGCACCATGCCTGCAGGGCTTCCTGAATTGATTATACCCCATGGGTTCTCTTCCCGCCGGTCCGAGACTGTAGTATAGTCTATTATATAATATGGAAGAGGAATATTATGGCAAACCTCGTGACTAATCCTGTCAAACTTGCCCCTCTCTTAGGGCTGCCACTCTGAAAATGTAAATATTTAATCTGCTTCCCCATAATAGTGGCACAAAATCTTCTAAAAGTTACCTGATCTCAACTTTTCTGTGGTAATTAACGTAGCCTTACGCAATAATACTAATGTATTTCAAAAAACTTATTGACTCTCTCAAATTTTCATAAACATGATAATGTCACACTAAGAATGCCACGCATGTATGCAGAAATCGAAATGCCAATGGTCATGCTCATAACTGGAATGAATGTGAAGCATAAAACATAATAGACACTCATATAGAACTTAATTCTTGTGTTGCAGTTGAGTACTTTACTTACCTCACCTCCAAGCTTTTTAAATCTTTGCCCATGAAATGCTCTTTTGCTCAAGGTATGAATGTGTGTCCCTAATATTTTTTCATTATATAGTCAAATAAACATGCTCAAGATTTTACATAAATATCATCACCTACTTTATCAGAAGCAAGGGAATGGACCTGAAAAATATACATCACTATTCTAAAATATGACAAACACAAATTAATTAGTTTACAAAAATAAAAAAAGGTTATACCTGATACGAGATAGATAAATGCTTGGTGTTATCATTTTTTTAATATAGTTACCATAGTACCAAGTAGTCATTAATTAATCTATACATATAGTACCAGTCATTGACTTTAAACCCACTTACTTAAAACGTAACAATATTAAATCATTTTGATATGTTATGAAAAGAACAAGCCTTATATATCTATCCAAAAGTCTATTGAATAAATAAGTATAATATAAGACTTCTCTATACCGACCACACACGTAGAATTACTATCTTTATATAGGTATATTTATTTATAAACAACCTAAAAAAAAAACAACTAACTACCGTAACTCAAAACAAATACGACTCAAGCCAAGGTAAAATATGTAATTGTTTACTCAAGATACATAGGTACTAAGTAAAAACTGCTCACATACAAATTAGCATACAACGTAAATATATATAGATGTATAAGAATTCTAGATCCAAAAATTAATATACACTACCAAACTAGTCATTCAAGCAAGTTAATACTAAATTGCAAGATTACCCTTTACTGTATGTATCTATCTTTCATTCTTTCTCGTTGTGGAAAACAAGCAAGCCCAGATGCTTTTAATGGTATTAAAGCCGAGAGAAAAGGAAGGAGAAGGAAACCCGTAGATGATTTCTATTATCATTTTTTTTCGTGGCACCCAAATAACTTAAAGCCTAATACCACAAAGACTTGCCGACTATACAAGGTCGGTGCCTACTAATCACTCAAGACTTATATAAATGAAATAATACCCAACACATGATAAGAAACCAAGACACACAAGTAAAACTTAATAAAATAATATATATATTTTTTTTTGATGACACAACAAGGAGAAACTAGAGTTATCTTATTTCGGGAAGAACATTTATGTAAGTAGATCTTATAAATAGCATGGACCAAACTTAATTAAATAAAATATAAGACATTTGAGAATTTTAAAAAAAAAGACTTCTCGAATAATATAAATAAAATAGTATAATACTCATATTCTTTAAAAATAATTTCTTTACTTAGTTTCATATGCAAAAATACACACATCAGGCTTGTACCTATGGGCAAATCTTGAGCATTTCACTGCAAAAAAATTATTTAAAAAAAATAGAGGTTAATAACTCTGATAAATTAAAGTCAAGTACTTAAAACGATATGCACGTATAATTTTAATGCTAAATGCGATGCAATCATTATATTATTGGCTCTTTTGACTATATGAGGGGCTGAGTATTACAATCCCCTCTACCTTATAAGAATTTCGTCCCCGAAATTTGTTTACCCAAATAGTTCTGGATACTTTGTTCTCATATCCTCCTCTCTTTTTCAAGTCGCCTCTTCTATTGCGAAATTCCTCCACAAGACTTTAACTAATGGAATTTTCTTACTTCTCAATTATTTTTCTTTTCTGTCAAGTATCTATACTGGTCGTTCCTCATATGTCAAATCGCGATTCAGTTCTAGTGGCTCATAACTCAATAGATGAGAGGGGTCTGAAACATATTTTCTTAATAAAGAAATGTGAAAGATATTGTGCACGCTTGATAATGATGGAGGTAAAGCAAGTCTGTAAGCTACATTACCAATCCTTTCAAGGATCTCAAAAGGTCTAATAAATCTCGGACTCAACTTTCCTTTCTTTCCAAATCTCATACTCCTTCCTTTCATTGGTGCTACTTTTAAAAATACCGTCCCCTACACCAAATTCTACATCTCTTCGCATTGGATCAGTGTATTTCTTCTGTCGACTCTGTGTAGCCGCCATTCTTTTTCTTATCTTTTCAATTGCTTCTGTGGTTTCTTTGACTAACTCTGGGCCAAGATACTTCCTTTCTCCCATTTCATCCTAATAAATAGGAGATCGACACTTTCTGCTATATAACATTTCATATGGAGCTACACCAATTGTTGCCTGATAACTGTTATTATAGGCAAACTCAACCAATGACAGGTATTTACTCCACGTTCCTTGGAAATCTAAAACACATGCTCTTAACATATCCTCTAAGATCTGAATTGTCCTTTCAGTTTGTCCATCTGTTGAAGGGTGAAAAGCTGTACTAAAATTCAATCTGGTTCCCATGGCCTTCTGCAAACTCTCCAAAAACTTTGAAGTGAATCGTAGATCTCGATCCGAAACAATTGAAATCGGTACACCATGTAACCTCACAATTTCTTGAATATAAAATTCTGCAAATTGATCCATAGTGTAGGTCATGCGTACGGGAAGGAAATGTGCTGATTTTGTGTATCTGTCTACTATAACCCAAATGACATCATGCTATTTCGAGGTTCTAGGTAATCAAACCACAAAATCCATAGTATTTCTTCCCATTTCCATTCTGGAATCTGCAGTGGCTGTAATAGACCAGCGGGTCTTTGGTATTCAGCTTTAATATGTTGACATGTGAGACATTTGGCTACAAACTCTACGACATCCTTTTTCATTCCAGGCCACCAATAATGTATTCTCAAATCGTTATATATCTTTGTAGTTCCTGGGTGCAACGAATACAGTGTAGTGTGAGCTTTTGTAAGGATTTCGTTCTTGAGTCCTTCATCATTTGGGACACATAATCTGTCTTTAAACTTTAAGGTCCTATTAACTGAGATACTAAAATCAATGGTCTTCCTATCTTTCACTTCATCTTTCTATTTTAACAAGTACTGATCTATAAGTTGACCTTGCTTAATTTGTTCTAATAGTATAGACTGGAGTGTCATTTTTGCTACTCCACTAGTGATTATCTCAATTTATGCTTTACATATATCCTCCTGAAGCGGCTTTGATAACTTCCTTAAAACCGATAAACTACTAGGTGATTTTCTACTCAGCACATCTGCCACGACATTTGTCTTTCCTGGATGATACAAAATCTCAAAATCATTGTTGCCTACCAAACCTGGAGGGGCAACCGAATTGCTTACGCCTGCCAAATGGGGAGGTAATCAGAAGTAACAAAACCCCGCGCGAGTTTACGGACTTTCACAGACGGTGGAGCACACAACGCCACACTGTAAACCCACGATGCTAACACGGTGCTTATGTATAATCCTATAACACGTGTACTCTGAACTGATGTGTAAAAGTAGCCATGCAGTACTTTAAGTTCAAATGAAGCTCTGGTTTTTAATAAAATAATTCATTAATTTTTAATTCGACTCTAGGTTTATGAACTTCATTTTAATCAACGCTAAAGTTTTTATCAAACCAAGTTTTCGTACAAATTAACTATGTTTTATCAAATTTTAATTGGCACCTCTCTCTTAATAAATTAAATTAAAGATACGTTCTCTTTTTATAGAATTTCTAATGAGTCAAGGACTAAAATGAAACATCCAAGTACTGGGTTTTCTCCGATTTTGTAAAATTCCTTATTTATATTAATTTACACTCAAAATTACTAAAAAGTCATGGCTTGGGATTTTGGGTTGTGACAATCATAGTCCTTTACTAGTTCTAATCATCATCTTTGTCTCATGTTTAATTCCTTCTGTGTGAAAAAGTACTTGAGACTCTTATGGTCAATGTATATTTCACAATTTTCTCTGTACAAATAATGTCTCCAAATCTTGAGTGCAAATACAACTGCTACTAACTCTAGGTCATGAGTAGGATATTTCTGCTCATAGTCTTTCAATTATCTGGAGGCATAAGCTATTACTTTACCATTCTGCATTAGTATGCACCCCAATTCTTACTTTGACCCGTCGCTATAAATTACAAAGTTTCCTAATTCAGACGGAATAGTGAGTATTGGGGCTAAAATCAATCTTTGTTTCAACTCTTGAAAATATTTCTCACAAGCCTTAATCCATTCAAATTTCGGACTCTTTCTAGTGAGTTGTGTGAGAGGTATAGATATCCTAGAAAATCCCTCCACAAATCTCCTATAGTAGCTTGCTAATCCAAATAACTTCGTACCTCAGAAGCATTATTCAGTCTTGACCAATTACTAACAGCTCCTATCTTTCCTGGATCCACTAAAATACCTTCACTAGAAACTATATGACCCAAAAAGGCAACTTTCTCAAGCCAGAATTCACACTTTTAAAACTTCACATAAAGTTGCTTCTCCTTCAACTTCTGCAATGTAAGTCTCAAATGCTCTTTATGTTCATTTTTGGACCATGAATAAACTAGAATATTATCAATGAATACTATTACAAACTTGTCTAGATAATCTTTAAAAACTCTATTCATCATAACCATAAAGGCTGCTGGGGCATTGGTCAGTCCAAATAGTATTATCAAGAATTCATAATGGCTATATCGGTTCCGAAAGGCTGTTTTTAGCACATCTTCTTCTTTAATTTTCAACTGATGCTATCCGGATCTCAAGTCAATCTTGGAAAATATAGCTGAACCTTGTAACTGGTCATTAATCCTGGGAAGTGGATATTTATTCTTAATTGTAACTTTATTTAACTCTCTGTAATCAATACACATCCGCATTGTGCCATCTTTCTTCATGACAAACAAAACAGGAGTGCCCCATGGTGAATAGCTAGGTCTAATGAACCTTTTGTCTAAGAGTTCCTATAATTGTATCTTCAATTCTTTAAACTCTGCAGGTGCCATTCTATAGGGTGCCTTCGATATTGGTGCAGTACTAGGTAATAATTCAGTAACAAACTCAATTTCCCTATCTGGTGGTAATCCTGGTAATTCTTTTCGAAAAACTTCTAAAAAATCCCTAACTATCGGTACATCTTCGGGTCTTAATTGTTGTTCCATAGAAGTATCTATTACGTTCGCTAAATACCCTGAACAACCATTGTTCAACAATTTCTTTGCCTTCAAAGCAGAAATGATAGGTACACTAGTTTTTGGTGGAGTACCAATGAAAACAAACTGATCCTCTTCGGAAGGTTGGAATATCACTCTTTTCTTACCACAGTCAATAGTAGCATTATATTTGGAAAGCCAATCCATACTGAGTATTACTTCGTATTTCTGCATTTTCAATATCACAAGATCCACAAATAGCTCTCTACCATCTATCTGTACTGGAACTCCTTTTAGCCACTGATCTGAATATAATATTTCCCTTAATGGTAATGCCGTACTGAATACCTCTGGCAAATTATTAGGAAGTCTATCCAATTTCCTCACATATATTATAGATGCAAATGAATGTGTGGCACCAGAATCTATTAATGTATGTGTGGGTATACGAGTGACAAGAATCTCATCTGAAATAACCGAAGGATCTGCATCTGTATCAAACCGAGTAAGTGTAAACACCCTAGCATTAGTCTTCCTAGGTTCTTCTTTCTTCGGCTCGTTCTTCCACAATGGACACTCTCTTTTGAAATAACCTTCTCTACCATATTTATAACAAACTATGGTATGAGCTCTACACTCTCCAGGATAGTTCTTATCGCATTTTTTACATCGTGGCCACTGTTGTCTCCTTTGTTGTCCACTCTGTTGTCCGCTATTGAATCTCTTGTTTTGTTCTAACCCACCTTGGAAAAATTGACTTCTTCATTTATTATCATTGAAACGACCTGCATTGGGCTGGAAATCTCTACGGGGAAAACTAGTAGAAGCTCTAGCTCTTAGAATCTTCTCCTCTTGATGTTCAGCTCGTAAAGCTTTCTCTACTACCTATCCATAAGAAATTGTGTAACGCCCTCTTTATCCTCCTACTACTAGTGGAAATTTATTAACTTTCTATTTACAAAGCGTTACTGTTAGAAGATAATTCTGTAATTATTTTTCCAAAATACGGGCCAATTCGAGCTTTTTATTTTCTTTAAAACACTATGGATAGCTGACTTTACTTACATACATGATCAGTATATACATATAATACAAAACGAAACGTAGTAAATAGGTACCAAAAAAACCGAACTGAAAATAACTTCATTGAGAGACTGCAAAACATCCCAAAATACACAAACTAGGCCCTCCCCCCCACAAGTGGTCAAAATATCCATACGTACAATACCAAGGTTGGGCCTCTACTTCAACTCACAAGCTCATGTTGTCATCTCAATCATTACCTGCAACACAAGACTATAATGAGCTACAGCTCAGTAAGTAAAGTAATGGATGACATGTTGCTCAATGACATGAATTAAATGTATGATCGTGCTTGCTTAAATGTTTCGGTATAAATAATTTCCTTTAGACCCTTCCCTATCTTGTGCCCACTGTTTGGTTCAGCATTGTGCCTGCAGGGCTTCCTGAATTAATGATATCCCATGAGTTCTCCTCCCGCCGGCTCTTACCACAATGGGGCTCGTTACTAACCTTATTCCATCGTTACCCCGTCGAGCTCAAGAGATAAGGCGGCCCGAGACTATAGTTTAGTCTATTATATAACTTGGAGGAGGAATATTGTGACAAACCTTCTGACTAATCCTGTCACACTTGCCCCTCTCCTGGGGCTGCCACTCTGAAACTGTAAATATTTATCCCGCTTCCCCGTAACAGTGACACAAAACCTTCTGAAAGTTACCTGGTCTTAACTTCTCTATGATAAAATAGTTTTACATAATAATACTAAGGCATTTCATAAATCATATTACCCTTCTTAAACTTTTTCATAAAACATGCATGGTTATATGGTATACATAATAATACCACACCAAAGTTTACCAAGCATATATATGCTGAAATCAAAATGCCAATGGTCATACTCATAACCAAAATAAATGCAAAATATGGAAACATAATAAATACTTATATAGCACATAATTCTTGTGTTACAGTTGAGTACTTTACTTACCTCGTGTCCTGAATAGAAATGAATTATGGAAAGGGTCAATATCCTCTAAAGATTGGTGTGCTATTCACCTGTCATAGTTTACTGCTATTCAAAATGCACATTTTGCCAAAAGAATGCATCAAGATACTCGAACAATACCGAAATCAGAATTTTCACGAAATTAGGAAACTTGATCTTAAAATAACTCAGAAGTATATAAATCACTTAAGATACTTGGCAGTCAACAAGTAGCATTGAAAAACTGTTCAAAGGTATTAAAATATGAATGCTAGTTCATTAGAACAAAAATGATCCAAAATGGCACATAATTTTGTAAAACTAGTCCATTTGCTCCTAAATGGTGCCATTTCATTTTCAAAATATTTGGACAGCACCTTCCCTATTTTTAGGATGTTCCTACATGATTAAAATCATAGTTTTAAACCTGCAATAGCAATTAGAAATCCAAATTCCCACATATACACATCAAGAAAAACGCTTAGAACAATCTAAGTGCACTTGAACTCTTTTTCAGTTTCAACAAGTTTAAAACTACTTTTACACTTATATGTCATCATAAGCAGCCACCAAATGAGTGTAATAGATAATAGGATCAATAAAATATACAATTCAAATTTAAGAAATCAGATTACAAACATAGAAAACTTAATCTATTACACATAAAAACACTTAACTCCATAAGTTGCAAACTTTGGGGCTTTAGGTTTAACTTTAATCCTCCACTTAAATTTTATGTTTCCAGCAATATATAAGGGTTCCTAGGACCATTATTCATCAAATAATAGCTTAGGTTTAAGAGCTGAAATAAAGGAAATTCACTACAAATTCAAAATCCAACATAAACCTCACCTTAACTAGTTTGAGTCTTTGCTAGATTTCTTGCCTTCTATCTCCACCAAACTGATTCCCAAAACTTAGAAATAGATTTTTGGACTTAAGAAAACCTGAAGAAACCTTTGTTTAAGTGGAAACAAGTAGAGAATTGAAATTAAAGGACAAGACCTAGAAAGAAGAACTTAGTAGAGCTACCTTGACTAGTTTTGGTCTATCTTGCTTTCTAAAGCTCCAATTTGAGTTCTACCACTTGGAAACTCTTGGACATGTTTGAGAGAAGTTGAGAGAAGTCAAAAAAAGTATTGGAGAGTTTCAGGTCGTGGCTGGAGAGAAAGAGAAAGCAAATGACCAGATTTGAGCCAAAATCAACACTTAATGGCTAAGAAAAGGTATAACTTAAATTCTAAGGGGTATTTTGGGTATTTTGCACATTACTTTCCATGTGTCCAGCTCTAGAACATCCTTAGCATAGTCACCACGTTGCTGGTCACTCCTATACACCCAAGTGTAGCCAAAGTTGGTGAATCCTACCTTAGAAAGTGAAAACTAGTCATACTTTGACTTATGATCCTATATGGCCAATCTTATTGTAATTTGGTGGAACCTAGCCCCTTAACCAATCATTAAACATAAAAATAAGGTCAATTAGACTCTAATTAACAATGCAAACATAGTATTAGCACTCAATTATTAGAATGCACAAAAACGACATTACGCGATTAAGCTTAATCTAAGCTAGCTTAGTGCAACTAAATACGAATTAGTGTCCTGAATACCACCTTGTGCTTACCTGGAGCCGACAAATAAAATGCTATAAATAAGTCCTAGACATTGAATTAAGCCTATTTGACGTGTTAAACACACAGTGAATTTAGCTCCGAAGTACGTGAAAATTGTATTTTACCGAAAAACTACTATTTGACCAAGTTATCAACAAATAGGATCTTAATACATGTGCATATAGTATCAGTTTCATAATTATATTCTTTGTTCTTTTAGCACACCGAGCTCTTTCTCTGAGAGTATTGAACCTTTACACTGCATCCGAACACTTCGATAATCATTAGTGTAATAATATGTATGTAAATGCACATAACATAAGGAATGAGCATATTTTTATGAAACTAGTATTTATGACTTCTAGATGCCTAATATGTAATTAGAACATATTTATTATTGGCTCTCTTAATTATGTGAGGAGTTGGATGTCATAAATTGGCCCTGTAAGTCCCATGTCAACATCTCTAGCAAGCTCTGGCTTAAGTCCCTCCATAAAGCGAGTGACCCTAGTGATATCATTAGGGACCATGTCTGAGGCAAACCTTGCCATCTGATCGAATTTTCTCACATACTCAGCCACTAAAAGGTTGCCTTGTTGTAATTTACTAAATTCATTCAGCTTTGTGGCCAACACTACAGCATTGTAATATTTTTCGTTGAAAACTATTTGAAATTATGTCCATGTCATCAAACTAGTATCTCTGGTCTGCCTAATCACATCCCACCATATGCGTGCATCTTTCTTTAACATATAAACAACACAATATACTTTCTCCCTTTCATTAAGCTGTATACAATCAAAAATTGTTTCCAACGAATATTTCCATTCTTCTGCATCAAGTGGGTCTATCGTACCTTCAAATACTAGCAGGTGTTGTTTCCTAAACCGTTCATACAGTGGTTCTAGAAGGTGTAATGCAGTTGGGGCCTGAGGTGGGGGTGGTGGTTGGGGAGGATGTGTGTTAGGCAGAATTTGTCTTTCCCCTTGCTGTTGTGACAGCATCTCAATCTGCTCATGTGCATGTCTCTCAAGGGTAGAGTTCTCAATAGCTCTAGATGTTTGACCACGAGTGGCAGTCATTTCTATGCTCCTTATCCTAGTAAAGGTTAGCCAATAATAAACATGAAGCATGAACAAATATAAATTAATGCACATAAAATACTTGTGAGCTGAGTGAGTCCCTTCCTCGATATACACATATGGACGGTCTACAGAAATGATTTAAACCTCTGCTCTAATACCAACTTGTAACGCCATCGTTGTCACATACTACTAGTAGGAAATTTATTAACTTTCATAATACAAGGTGTTACTTTTAGAAAATAATCCGGTAATTATTTTTAGAAAATTAAGGGCCAATTGAAATTTTTATTTTCTTTTAAAACTCTATAGATAACTGACTTGACTTACAAAACATAGTGTGGATCAGTGTATATATATATATTACAAAACAAAAGATAGTAAATATGTGCCAAAAGGAATGAACTAAAAACTATTTTATTGAGAGACTACAAAATATCCCAAAATACACAAACTAGGCTCCCACATGTGGTCAAAATATCCATATATACAACACCAAAATTGGGCCTCTACTCCAGCTCACAAGCTCATACTGTCATTTCAGTTATTACCTACAACACAAGACTATAATGAGCTACAACTCAGTAAGTAAAGTAATAGATGCCATGTTGCTCAATGACATGAAATAAAGGTATGACCATGCTTGCTCAAATATTTCGAAAAAAATATTTTCCTTTAGGCCCTTCCTTGTCTTTTGCCCACTGCTCAGTTCGGCACTGTGCCTGCAGGGCTTCTTGAAGTGATTATACCCCATGGGTTCTCTTCCTGCCGACTCTTACCATAGTAGGGCTCGTTACTAACCTTACTCCATCGTTACCCCGTCGAGCTCAAGAGATAAGGCGGCCCGAGATAGTAGTATAGTCTATTATATAATATGGAAGAGGAATATTGTGGCAAACCTCGTGACTAATCCTGTCAAACTTGCCCCTTTCCTGGGGCTGTCACTCTGAAAATATAAATATTTATCCTGTTTCCCCGTAACAGTGGCACAAAACCTTCTAAAAGTTACATGGTCTCAACTTTTCTGTGGTAATTAACATAGCCTTACGCAATAATACTAATGTATTTCAAAAACTTATTGAATCTCTCAAATTTTCATAAAATATGTACGATCTGATGGTGTACATGATAATGTCAAACATATATGCAGAAATCGAAATGCCAATGGTCATGCTCATAACTTGAATGATTGTAAAGCGTAAAACATAATAGACACTCATATAGAACTTAATCTTTGTATTGCAATTGACTACTTTACTTACCTCACTTCCAAGCTTTTTAAATCTTTGCCCGTGAAATGCTCTTTTGCTCAAGGTATGAATGTGTGTCCCTAATATTTTTTTATTTTATAGTCAAATAAACATGCTCAAGATTTTACATAAATATCATCACCTATTTTATCAGAAGCAAGGGAATGGACCAGAAAAATATACATCACTATTCTAAAATATAACAAACACAAATTAATTAGTTTACAAAAATAAAAAAAAGTTTATACCTGATACGAGATAGATAAATGCTTGGTGTTATCATTTCTTTAATATAGTTACCATAGTACCAAATAGTCATTAATTAATCTATACATATAGTACCAGTCATTGACTTTAAACCCACTTACGTAAAAGGCAACAATATTAAATCATTTTGATATGTTATGAAAAGAACACGCCTTATATAACTATCCAAAAGTCTATTGAATAAATAAGTATAATATAAGACTTCTCTGTACCGGCCACACACGTAGAATTACTATCTTTATATAGGTATATTTATTTATAAACAACCTAAAAACAAAACAACTAACTACCGTAACTCAAAACAAATACGAATCAGGCCAAGGTAAAATATGTAATTGTTTACTCAAGATACATAGGTACTAAGTAAAAACTGCTCACATACAAATTAGCATACAACGTAAATATATATAGATGTATAAGAATTCTAGATCCAAAAATTAATATACACTACCAAACTAATCATTAAAGTAAGTTAATACTAAATTGCAAGATTACCCTTTACTGTATGTATCTATCTTTCATTCTTTCTCGTTGTGGAAAACAAGCAAGCCCAGATGCTTTTAATGGTATTAAAGCCGAGAGAAAAGGATGGAGAAGGAAACCCGTAGAAGATTTTATTATCATTTTTTTTTGTGGCACCCAAATAACTTAAAGCCTAATACCACAAAGACTTGCCGACTATACAAGGTCGGTGCCTACTAATCACTCAAGACTTATGTAAATAAAATAATACCCAACACATGATAAGAAACCAAGACACACAAGTAAAACTTAATAAAATAATATATATATATATATATATTTTTTTTTGATGACACAACAAGGAGAAACTAGAGTTATCTTATTTGGGAAGAACATTTATGTAAGTATATCTTATAAATAGCATGGACCAAACTTAATTAAATAAAATATAAAACAATTGAGAATTTAAAAAAAGACTTGTCGAATAATATAAATAAAATAGTATAATACTCATATTCTTTAAAAATAATTTCTTTACTTGGTTTTATATGCAAAAATAATTAGTTTAACACACATCAGGCTTGTACCTATAGGCAAATCTTGAGCATCTCACTGCAAAAAAAATTATTTTAAAAAAATAGAGGTTAATAATTCTTATAAATTAAAGTCAAGTACTTAAAACGATATGCACGTATAATTTTAATGCTAAATGTAATGCAATCATGCTATTATTAGCTCTTTTAACTATATGAGGGGCGGAGTGTTACAGACTAGGTACATGCTAGCCGCATTGCTGGTACGAGGCACCCGCCCGCGTCACTTGCGCCTAAGCACAGTAATCGTTAACCTCAGTAGACTTGGAACATGCTAGCCGCATTGCTAGCACGAGACGCCCACCCACATCATTTGCGCCCAAGGATGGTAGATGTTAACCTCAGTAGACTTGGCACGTGCTAGCACATTGCCAGCACGAGACGCCTGCCCACATCACTTGTGCGCAAGGACGGTAGCCGTTAACCTCAGTAGACTTGGCACGTGCTAGCTGTATTGCTAGCACGAGAAACCTGCCCACATCACTTGCGCCCCACATCACTTGTGCCCAAGCACGGTAGCCGTTAACCTTAGTAGACTTGCACATGGTAGCCACAATGCTAGAACGGGACGTCCGCCCACATCACTTGTGGCCAAGCACGGTAACTGTTTACCTCAGTAGACTTGGCACGTGCTAGCTGCATTGTTAGCACGAGAAACCCACCCATATTACTTTTGCCCAAGCATGGTAACCGTTAATCTCAGGAGACTTGGCACATGCTAGCCGCATTGCTAGCACGAGATCCCCACTTGTATGGTATGAAGTTCAACATATTCTCCCATCATAAGAGTTTGAAGTATCTCTTTACTCAGAAGGATTTGAACTTGAGACAGCGAAGATGGGTTGAGTATATGGAGGATTATGTCTTCGACCTACAGTATCATCCTAGTAAAGCCAATGTTGTAGCTAATATACTGAGTAAGAAGCCTCATGGTGCACTAGCTACACTGGTGTTTGAAGACTGGAAGAACTCAGTTGCAGTTGGTGATTACAACTTGCAGTACTTCGAGAATGAAGGGGTTGCTTGCCTGAGCAACATTGTGATTTCACCATCTCTTCTCCAGACTGTCCAGCGGAGTCTGTGGCAAGACAGGGAGTTGAGCACAATCTAGAACCGGCTTCAGAATGGTGAGCAGTTAGATGGTTGGAGCACTAACATAGAAGGGTTTTTGCTTTTCAGTGGGAAGTTGGCTGTAGTTGATAACCCTAATCTTCGAGAAACTATTCTAACTGAGGCTCACAAATCAAGGTTCACAGTACATCCGGGTAGTACCAAGATGTACCAGGACTTGAAGCGGCAGTATTGGTGGAAAGGTATGAAGAAGGATGTAGCTACTTTTGTGGCTAAGTATGGGACTTGTCAGCGAGTCAAGGCTGAACACCAGAGACCAGCTAGATTACTTCAGCCGTTGCCAATTCTGGAATGGAAGTGGGACAAGATCACGATGGACTTCGTGACCCATTTTCCGAAGACCTTGAGGAAGAATGACGCAATTTGGGTAGTAGTCGATCAGTTGATGAAGAGTGCTCACTTTATACCGATCTGGATGGACTACTCACTTACTAAGCTCAGTAGACTATATGTGGAGAACATCATACATTTGCATCGTATGCCTTCAAGCATAGTATCTGACAGAGATCCAAGGTTCACTTCTAAGTTTTGGAGAGCCTTGCAGAAAGTGTTGGGTACGCAGTTGGATATCAGTACAACTCACTATCCTGAGTCAGATGGTCAGTCTGAAAGGACCATTCAGATTTTTGAGGACATGCTACGTTGTTGCATACTGGACTTTAGTGGGAACTAGGATGATCATCTTCCTTTGGTGGAATTTGCTTATAATAACAGTTACTAGACCAGTGTAGCTGTGGCTCCATATGAAGTATTGTATGGAAGGCCGTGTAGATCACCTTTGTGTTGGGCAGAGCCTAAAGAGCGTATTACTCTTGGACCTGAGTTGATTGAAGAGACTACTGAGAAGATTAAGGGTATCCAAGAGAGACTCAAAGAGATTCAGAGTTGCCAGAAGAGTTATGCTGACCCG
>JXTB01000078.1:292899-317775 GCA_002914805.1 Parasponia andersonii
GTCTGCCTGCGCCATTGACCGGCGTCGACTCGCCAGGCCACGCCGAAGCTCCGCCGCCACTCGTCAGCCGCCGCTGACGTCTGCATCGCCGGAAATCTCCAAAGAGGCCGAATCAGTTTTTTCATCTCTGGCGACGATTCTGGCCACCATTCGACCTCCAACTGGTCCCTTTGGATTCGTCTCGTCTCAAGGATCATCAAGATATATATATCTCAACCCCATTTTGCCCGGATTGAAAGTTGCCATTTTTGGATATTTTGAGTTTATGGTTGTTGTTTTTGATCCGGCCGTTGGATTGTGTTTTTGAGTTCATTTTTGGAATGTACTTGGAAAATGGAGAAATTTGATATATATATATTGTGTTAGTTGGTGATCGGCACGAAAATCGAGATCAGACGGTCAAGATTTCACCTCGTTTTACATGCCACCGACCCAAACCCGAATTGGACAAGTTATATTTCTAACCTAGCTATTTTGGGTGCTATTTTGGGTGCTAGGAATTCAGCGAAGAAGTCCGTTTATGGAATTGAAGCTCTGGTGAGAAGTTACTTTTTCGTAAGAGGACGATCGAGGGCTTGGAACTGGTTTCCGACCCTCCGAGCTATCATTAATGATACCTTGAGGATTCGATAGTGTGGTGCTATTAGAGTGAGGTAGGGATTCAATTACCTGTGTTTTATATCGTTTTCTAATAAAACTTATTTTCTGCAACATATGAGAACAAATGTGATTTTTGGTTTCTCAAATATCTGTGATGGGATTTGGTTGTATGAGATATATACTGTATTGCTCTGGGAATTTTCTGAGTGCAGGTTATTTTGTGTATATTAAAAATAGGGCCGTTATGCTGTCTGTTTTTCTATAAAAACCTAGTATGCCGATTTTACTGAAAAACCAGAGTACGATTATTTTCACACTTCAGTTCTGTATTGCACGTATCATAGGATCATACATGAGCACAGTGTTAGCATCGTGGGTTACAGTGTGGCGCTGCGTGCCCCACCATCGGTGAAAGTCCGTAAACTCACGCGGAGTTTTGTTACTTCTGATTACCTCCCCATTTGGCAGGAGTAGGCAATTCGGTTGCCCCTCCAGGTTTGGTAGGCGACACACGGGTGTCCCCTCCGGGTTTCACTTAGGTATCAGGCAGGCTGTTAGGTATACTTAGTGCCATCATCCTGGGTTTCCACAGATGAAAGGATGAGAGCTCATGAGTATGGGTTGATTTATGACATGTACATATAAATTGAATGATTTTGATTACACTGCTTTATATATATATATATATATGGATTTCCGGTTTGGATTATATATATATGGATGTTTTGGACTAAACTAACCATGCAAGAATTCCCCATCACTAAAATGTTTTCGATTGAGGTAATTGTTTTTCCTACTGGACATTTTATGCTCACCCCCCCTACCTTCTGCCTCAGGTGGTGTCCAGTACGATTTCAGTGATTAAGAGGAGTAAGAGGTCATCTGGATTGCAGTTCGTCTCTTGGTAATGCTAGGAGTTTGTTGTTGTAGTCTTTGGACTATTTGGATTTTGTATTCGCATTAAACCAAGATTACTGCTTTCTATTTTGTCTGCGAACTTATGTATACCATTCTGGTATTTGACTTTTGTTGTGGATGATGGTGATGCTTGGGCTTTTATGTGACTTCGTGATTTTTAATTATTATTCAGTCTATGTTTAATGGTGTATACGAACTATGGGAGTGGTTCATGGGATAGAATTCTGATTATTTTATTTAAATGGACTGTTTTTATAAAAACTAGAACTTTTGACACTTTTCAAATAAATCAAATAATTTTCCACTTTTGTGAAATTCCTCTTCTGCCACTGGCATGGGTTTTGGGTCGTGACAGTTCATGCATAGTATGTCTTCTAGTGTTTATTGAATCTTAAAACATTATTTGGTTAGTTATTATATTTGGCAATTTTATTTAACATGAAATTTGTATTAATTTATTTCTGCTAATTATTTTATATGCCTATTTTTTACGTATCTAATATTTCCATATTAATTAAATTTGATTCTCTCTATACTTCTTTCTTCCCTACTTTCTCTCTCTTTTTTCTAATATAGTGCATGCATATTAAGTTTTCTGGTGTTTACTAAATTTCTAAATCTTAGAAATTATTTAGTTGATTATGATGCTTGTTGTTAATTTTAATTTACCGTGAAATGAGATTTTATTTGTTAGTTCTAGACTATATTTTATGGTAATTTTTTAGATGCCTAACATTTGTTTCTTAATTAAATTTAACTGTCTCTCTTTTTTTACTTACTGAAAATGTTCATTTGATGTAATTTGGCTTTAATAATTAATTACTCATATAAATTGTATATTTTCTATTTGAGTGCTGACCTTATTATGTCTAATTTTTGCTTTCTCATTTTATCATGATGGGATAGTCAATTAGGTTTTCTTTAATCTTTTTTTTTTTTTTGAGTCTTAGACCTTTAGTTATATGTGTGCACCCTAAGTATAATTCTTCTAAGGTAGTGCATGCATATTAAGTCTTATTATGTTTTCAAAATATTGAAACATTGTTTAGTTGTTCTTCTAAGGTAGTGCATGCATATTAAGTCTTATTATGTTTTCAAAATATTGAAACATTGTTTAGTTGGTTTTGATTTTTGTTGTTAATGTTAATTTAACGTAAAATGAGTAGTAATTTACTACTGCAAATTATTTTGTGTGGTGATTTTGAAGATGTGTAACATCTTCTTATTAATTAAATTTAATTCTTCCTCACTTTTTTTTCTATCTCCACTACTCTCTCTCTCCCTCTTCTCTCTCTCTCTCTCTCTCTCTCTCTCTCTCTACATGTAGAAAATCTTGATCCGATGGAATTTGGCTGTAATCATTAATTACTCTCTTATAAATTAGTATGTTAATTTATTTGTATGTTGTGTATATTGTGTCTAACTTTTACTTTCTCGTTTTTTGATGATGGGATAGTCAGTTATATTATCTTATAAACTATGTGCTTGCTAGGTTTAATTTTTTTTCATATAGTATGTGCATATTAAGTTTTTTGGTATTTACTAAATCTTAAAATATTGTTTGTCTGGTTATTATATTTGTTGTTAATTTTAATTTACCATGAAACATGTAAAAATTTACTACTGCAAATTTTTTCGTATGGTGATTTCTTACTTGTCTAATATTTTCTTATTAATTAGATTTAATTCTCTCTCTCTCTACATATAGAAAATCTTGATGCGATTTTATTTGGTCGAAATAATTAATTTCTCTTTTTAAATTAGTATGTTTATTTATTTGTGTTGTGCATATTGTGTCTATCTTTTACTTTCTTTTTTTAATGATAGGTATTCAATTATGTTGCCTAACCAGTTATTTTTAAATTCTCTATCTTTCTTTTTCTTTCTTACTCTCTCCCTTAGTCTTTCTCTCTCCCTCTCTCTTGCTCGCTCTCTTTTTTTCTCTCTTCCCCTTTACTCCCTCTCTCTCTCGTCTTCCCTAGTCTTCCCTAGTCTTCCTCTCGCTCTCTCTCTCTCCCTTGCTCGCTCTTTTTTTTCTCTCTTCCCTTCACTCACTCTCTCTGTCCCTCTCTCTTGGTCGCTCCTTTTCTCTCTTCCCTTGCACTCACTCTCCCTTCCCCCCAAGATGTTCACTTGTATAAAATTGTAAGATATGTATAAAATTTTCATTTTTGTGGTTTGGTTGTAATAATTAATTACTATAAATTAGTATACTTATTTGTTTGAGTATTGTTGATATCTCTTTACTTTTTATTTTCTTATTTTTTAATGACGAGATAGTCAATTATGTTATCTTTAATATGCTGTTTTTGGATTAAAAGTTTTAGTTATCTACGTGCTTTGCTAATTTAAATATTTTTGAGATAGTTCTTGCATATTAAGTTTTCTTGTATTTATCGAATCTTACGATCTTTTTTGGTTAGTTATGATGTTTGTAGAACTTTTAGTTTACTGAGTAATCAATTTGTTATGATTTAGAATGCTAATCAATAGAACAAATCAGTAAAAATAATCAAAACAAGTAAATATGAACACCAAGATTTATACTGGTTTAGCTCCATTAATGGAGTCTACATCTGATTTGCTGGTGCTGTTATCTTCACTATGAAAAACAGAGTTTCTACAAGATACAATTGCTCTTAGGACTCAATCTCTCTGCTTCCTAAGTACCATTTACAAGCCCTGAACCCCAAAACTCTTCTTGAAGAGAATGACTTAAACCAAAGAAAAATAAATCGGCCTTTACTATCCGTATCTTTTCAACTCTCAAAACTAGTGTTTATGACTCTACTATTATTGCCTTTTATAATAAAAGGCAACAATATACCAGCAACTAAATACTAACCAATTAACTGCCAAACAAAAAGTAGTTACAATCGAATTAACTAGCTACTGAAGCAAACGTCTAATTGTTGGACCAACTTTCTGATTGTGGACCAACACTCTAACAAATCTCTACCTTTGTCCAAAGTGTAAAAGTTAATTCCTTCACAGCTTCAAGCAACAGTACTAGTAGCAACAACCATCACCTTGTTCCAACTGCAACAAAAACAATCAAATTAAGACACTTCTCAGACATGACTGATGTCACTGACTTAGTGATAATGTCAGCAGGATTTTCATCTGTATGTATCTTTAGTTACTTGACCTTTCCACTACAGATAACATCTCTATGAAATGCACCCTTACATCAATATGCCTGGTTTTTTTGTGATACATATTGTTCTTAATCAAATGAATTGCACTTTGACTATTACAAAAGATCGTAACCTGCTCCTGCTTCACACCAAGCTCCCTGACCAAACCACTCAGCCATAAAGCTTCTTTAGTAGCATCTCTAATAGCCATATACTCGGCCTCAGTTGTGCATAAAGCAACCACATACTGAAGTAAAGCTTTCTAACTCACAATGTTCCCTAACAATGTGGAAATATAACTAGTTAGAGACTTCTATTTTTTACCCATATCACCATAGTAATCTGAATCACAATAACCAATCAACTCAGAAGATACTTTAGCTTCCTTTTGAAACTTGAGATCATGACCAGAATACCCTTTCAAATATTTTAGAACCTATTTAATAGTTTCCAGTGTGGTTGACCAGGATTGGATATATACTTGCTAACAACCCTTGTAGCATGAGACAAATCAGGTTTGTGCGTACCATGGAGTACATCAAGCTCCCAACAACACTTGCATATGGAACTCTTCATCTTTACTAGGTGCTTGCTGACTTGACAACTTGAAATGGTGAGCCAAAGGAGTTAAAACTGACTTTGCTTCAGCCACCGAAAATCTGAGAACATTCTCTTAATATAAGTTGCTTTTGTGATGAACATACTTGCAGAAACTTTATTTCTTTCTATCTCCAGTTCTAGAATTCTTTTGGCCTATCCCTAGTCTTCATCTCAAATTCACTACTAAGTTAATATTTCAACCTTTCTATTTCATCTTTACTAGTTGATGCTATAAGCATATCATCAACATACAATAGTAAGTAAACCATGAGACCCGCTTTTATCTCCTTGAAATACACACAGCTACCTAAAATACTTCTTGAGAAACCAGTTTGATCATAAACTCATCAAACTTCAAGTACCATTGCCTCGGGGACTGTTTCAAACCATAAAGTTTTTTCAACAAACACAACTTATTCTACCTTCAGAAACAAACCGTTCAAGCTGAATCTTAAATATTTTCTCATCAAGAGTGCCATGTAGGAAAGCTGTTTTGACATCTAGCTAGTTGTTCAAACTCCATGTCATATTGTGCAACCAAAGCTATTAGAATGCTTATTGAAGTATGCCTTACAATAGGTGAATAAATTTCATTCAAATTTATTCCTCTACCTATTTATGAGATTATTTTTTATTGCTAAATTATAGCACGTTGATTTTTTAGATGGCTAATATTTCCTTATTAATTAAATTTAATTCTCTCTCTCCTCTCTCTCTCTTTCACCATATGTAGAAAATCTTGATATGGCACAATTAGACTGTAATTATTAATTAGTTTCTCGTAACTTAATATTGTTATTATTCTAGAACATATTATGTTTATCTGTTACTCTCTCGTCTTTTGATGATATGATAGACAATGTTGTTGTCTATAATCAGTTATTTTTTTTATTAAAACATTCAGTTCTATCTATACATATTATTATACAGTCTAAAATCCTATGTCAAGTCGCATGAGTAAGATTAAGTGCGACCTCTTGCGAAAGAGTTACATGCGACCTCAACCGCATAAGTAAGTGTGACCTCTTCCGAAAGAGTTACATGCGACCTCCTCCGAATAAGTTAAGTGTGACCATAATGAAAAGGAGACTAGTCTACGCTTCGTCAAACAGGTAACCTACAAAGAAAGGAAAACAAAAGTTTCTCTTTAAAGATCGATCAGATACCTTATTTAAGTAATTACCCAGTTATATTATTACTCAAATTGTATTGCCCGATTGTACAGTTACTCATTCTCATAATTGGGAAACATTGAGCTATCCTCATCTATATAAAGGGAGTTCAATGTTTCAGTGAGGGATCTTGGACTTTTTCTGATCTTAGGAGGCTGAGAAATTTTTGAGAGAACTTTTTTAATTTTTTCTTCTTCTTTCCGGACAACACATTGTAATTTTGAGTTCTTGTAATTCTCCAGAAAATAGTAAAAAACAGTGGATGTAGGCTCATCTTTTTTTGGGGCTGAACCACTATAAAACTCTTGCCTCTTTATTTGCTTTGATTGATAACCCTTTTCACACAAGCCACATCTCGCAATTTTTTCTAAATTTATTGTTGGCAAAACCTCCATCAACAATTGGCGCTAGAATGAGGGCTATTCTGGAAAAACAGTTTGTAAAATTTCGATTTTTTAATAATGGCAAACACCAGAAACACTACCAGAGTCACCGGAATTAGCCAAAACTAACCCCAAAGCACTGTTGCTGCATAGGCAGACCCTGCTCAGGACCAGCCTACCATGACCACATCAAAAGACCTTGCTCAGAGATAGGATCGTATGGAGGAGACACTAGTGAACCTTCAGCAAATCACTAACCAGATCAATGACTTCCTCCGACGACTTACTGAAGGACAGATGGTGACCCCACCACAGCACGAACGTCCCAGAGAACGTCCTGCTCAACTACTTGAGAAAGGAATACAGATCCTAGAGATAAGGAAACGCGACCAGCTAAGAACCCAGCAAGAGCATCATGAAGATCGCATCTCCAAGGGAAAAGGCAAAGTCACAAACTTGCCTCTAGAATCTGGTACAGAGAGTTCAAGTACTAACCGTGATCGTGGACAACCTTCTCGCAAATCAACTGGTAAGCAAGATCGCTTAAACAGTGAATAAAAACATCAATCAAGAAGCATCTTCAAAAGAATCAGCAGAGAGTCGAGACAAAATCCTATAGACCTAAGACAACACTTGGAGCGGCGACGTAGTCATAAACGATCCGTATCGCATCATAACGACCAAAGCTAATCTCGTCGCACTATTTCGCTGGATTCCTCTCACAAATCGCAGAAGAATCTACCTGACCAACCTGCATACATCGAGATAACGATCAAAGGCCGCCCTTGCTGCCAGCAAGAGATAATGCTCTCCCTCCGAACGTCGATGTTCACAATTTATGAATCGCATTAGACGCACTTGCTGGTTGGGACAATGAGCTTACTGATTGGTATTGTCAATCGCCATTTAGCGAGGAAGTTCGAGCTGCTACCCTACCTATTGGATTCAGAATTCCCACCGTAAACACTTTTGATGGGAAAACTGATCCACAGGACCATATGGACCACTTCAGCGACCTGATGGAACTCCATCATGTCAATGATTATGCACGTTGCAGATGTTTTACTGTAACTCTCTCAGGTGCAGCAAAGAAGTGATTTTGAGGACTCAAGTCCGGCTCAATCTCGTCCTGGCAACAACTTCAAACACCGTTCTTGAGACAGTTCCAAGCTGCAAAGAATTTTACTGTTCCACTTGTTAGCTTGTCTACAATTTGACAAGGTCCAGAGGAAACTCTACGATCTTATCTCAACCGATTCACCTCAGAGTTAGCAAAGGTCAACAACCTACCTGAAGGGGGAGTTTTAACTCTCATGATGGCTGGGGTGCGACCAAAAACTAAACTCTAGGAGGAATTACTTGAGCGAGAATGTAGAACTCTTGAAGACTTCTACTGAAGAGTTGGTCGGCATCTGAGGGTAGAATCTTCGCACGAGAATCTTCAAAAGACAAAGAAACAAGGAAGGAAAGATGCTACTAAAGACGCGATCACGACCAACAATATCGGTAATAAGAAAAACAACAAGAGTAATGAACAGTTGACGGACAATCAGCCTATAACTAAAAAGTAGGAGATTTCAAGAGCTCCCATGCGGTTCAACAATCATACTGAATTAAACGCACCCATAGATCATATCTATGCAGTCATAAACCAACAGGAGCGATACCATCAACCAGAACCAATGAAACGGGACAGAGCAAAGCTCGACCCCAACAAGTTCTGCCGGTATCACAATGACATTGGACATGACACTAATAATTGCTATGCCTTGAAGGATTAAATTAAAAGATTGATTAAAGAAGGGCGACTGTGGTAATACACCAGGCAGAACAACGAAAGGCGAGAAGAAAACCAACAGCGACCTCCATAAATTCAACGTGAAGTACGAACTATCTTTAGAGGACCGCATATTGGTGGAAATTCAAAAAGGGCTCAAGATAGGTATGCACGAGAAGCACGACAACAGCCATTGACTAACGTCATACACCTTGAGCAGCGACCACGAAAGCTTCAACGAGTACCGGATATGGACATTACCTTCATAGAATGGGACGTGAGGGAGGTCCATTATCCGCATAATAATGCATTGGTCATAAAAATTAATTGTGGAAGCACGCAGTTGTGGCGAGCATTGGTTGATAACGGGAGTGCTGTTGACATCCTGTACTACGACGCCTTTAAAAAGATAGGGTTAAATGAAAGCGACTTGAAGCCTAACGTCACTCCGCTCTATGGTTTCACTAGTGACAGCCTAATGCCTATGGGCATGATTGAATTAATGGTCAACGTTGGAATCTATCCTAGGGTTTCCACGATAATGACCCAATTTTTAGTGGTAAATTGCCCCTCCACATTCAATGCTATGCTGGGAAGACCGACACTGAGGGAACTTTGAGCTGTCACTTCAATCTATCATCTCACTATGAAATTCCCGACCCAACATGGGGTAGGCGAGATGCAAGGAAACCAATATGATGCCCGGACTTGTTATAACAACTCATTGAAACTCGCAGCAAAGGATGCGACACCTCGCACAATGATGGTCCAGCTACCAAAAGAAGCGTCAGTCAAAACATTGGGCAAAACGTCAGTCGAAGCATCAGTTGAAACATCAGTCGAAGCATCAGTTGGAACGTCAGTCGAAGCATCAGTTGAAGCGTCAGACAAAGCGCCAGTCGAACCGTCAGTTAAAGTGTCAATCGACATAACCAGCGAAGACTTCGATCCTCGAGAAATAGACGAAGAGGTCAGAACTGGAACTATTGAAGATCTGGAGGATTTATCATTTGACAGGTCCTCCAAGACTTTAAAGATTGGAACAAAGATTCAAGAACTTGTGCGAGCTTCATTGGTCACTTTTCTGAAATCTAACTTGGACATCTTTGCATGGCGATATTCGGATATGATAGGGATCGATTCGAATATCATATACCACCGTCTTAACATAGACCCGACTAAGAAGCCTGTACGACAGAAAATGAGAGCTATGAATCCAGAGCGCTACGTCGCGTTAAAAGAAGAGGTGGAGAAGCTGCTCGAAATTGGATTTATATGGGAATCTTTTTACCCTAACTGGCTTACTAACCCGGTTTTGGTAAAGAAACCCAATGGAAAGTGGAGAATGTGCATCGATTTCACCGATCTCAACAAAGCGTGCCCAAAAGATAGCTTCCCCCATCTGAGAATTGACCAGCTTGTAGATGCTACATCAGGGCATGAACTCTTAAATTTCATGGATGCATATTCTGAATACAATCAAATCCCCATGTACGAGTTAGATGAGGAGCATACCTCGTTCATCACTGATTGAGGATTACACTGCTACAAGAAGATGCCTTTCAGACTCATCAATGCAAGAGCGATCTACCAGCATCTTGTCAATATGATGTTTGCAAAACAAACTGGCAAGACAATAGAGGTATATGTCGATGACATGTTGGTGAAGTCGGAGAAAGCCGAAGATCACATCAAGCATCTTGATGAGATGTTCAAAATTCTCCGGAAATATCAAATGAAGCTGAATCCCCAGAAGTGTGCGTTCGGGGTAGGATCTGGAAAATTTCTGGGTTTTATGGTCAATCAGCGAGGCATTGAAACTAACCCTCAGAAGATACAAGCGTTGATTGATATG
The DNA here is from genome assembly GCA_002914805.1 of Parasponia andersonii. NCBI lineage: Eukaryota > Viridiplantae > Streptophyta > Magnoliopsida > Rosales > Cannabaceae > Trema > Trema andersonii. Next base: position 303,342 of record JXTB01000078.1, read on the forward strand.
CAATCTCCTCGTAAACCCAAGGATGTACAAAGCCTAGCAGGAAGAGTAGCTGCACTGAGTCAGTTTGTATCCAGGTTAACTGATAAATGCCAACCGTTCTTTGAAGTGTTGAAAGGATCAAAGAGGTTCGAATAAACGAGAGAATGCGAGCAGGCGTTCCAAGAGTTAAAAACACACTTGAGTTCTCCTCCACTCTTGTCGAAGCCAAACCCAAGAGAAGAATTATGCTTATATCTCGCTGTTTCCAAATATGCAACGAGTGCAGCATTAATTCGCGAGGAGGAAAATATACAGTGACCTGTCTGTTATGTAAGTAAAAGATTACTTGATGCCGAAACTAGATACCCAGAGATGGAAAAATTGGCACTAGAACTTGTCATCGCATCAAGGAAGCTTCGACCTTACTTTCATGCTCACTCTATCAGAGTTTTCATGAATTTTCTGTTGAAATAGATTCTATAGAAACCTGAGGCTTCAGGACAGCTACTTAAATGGGCCGTTGAATTGAGTCAATTTGACATCAATTTTCAACCTCGCACTGCCATAAAGGGTCATGCCCTCGCAGATTTTATTGCAGAATTTACATATGATGTCGATCTTCCCACAGGAGTACTCAAAAAACCCGCTTCAGATACATCAAGGGTATGGAAACTTTATGTTGATGGGTCATCAAACGAAAATGGAGAAGGTGCGGGCCTAATTTTAATCAGTCCTGAAGGGCATAACATTCATTGCGCGCTTCGCTTCAAATTCCTAGCATCGAATAATGAGGCTGAATATGAAGCACTGATAGCTGGGCTAAAGCTTAAACAAAAAATAAAGGTCGAGATGATTGAAGTGTACAGCGACTCCCAGCTGGTCGTTTGTCATGTTAAGGGTGATTACCAAACAAGAGAGGAGAGAATGATGGCCTATTTGTAGGAGGTACAACGATTGTTCTCGACATTCACTGCTTATAACATTCAACTTCTTCCTCGCATTGAAAATACCCGAGCGGATGCACTTGCAAAGCTCGCCTCAACGAAAGATGCAGAGTTGTTGAAGGTTGTTCCTGTTGAATTTCTTATATCGCCAAGCATCGAAGTTGAACCCTAAGTAACCATGCCAGTTGACGAAAAAGTTGACGAAAAACCATCGTGGATGGATCCTATAATGCAATATTTACAAAATGGCGATCTTCCCGAAAACAAAGACGACGCAAAGCGACTCCGCATGAAGGCATCCCGCTATATCATCCATGATGAGAAGCTTTATCGAAGAAGTTTTAGCTCGCCATTATTATTATGTGTCAATGATGAAAAAGCACGCTACATTATGAGGGAAGTTCACGAAGGAATATGCAGAAATCATTCTGGGGGTAAGCATTTGCAAACAAGATTCTTTGACAAGGGTATTTTTGGCCGACTATGAAGAAGAATACAATGGAATTTGCTAGGAGGTGTGGTAAATGTCAACGGTTTGCGACTATTCCTAGAATACCACATGTTTCTTTAACTACAATGACTAGTCCATGGCCATTTGCTGTTTGGGGAATTGATATTATCGGGATGCTTCCATTAGCACAGGGTGGATTGAAGTATGCGGTGCTCGCAGTCGATTATTTCACAAAATGGACGGAAGCTGAAGTCTTGAGCACCATTTCCGTAAAAAAGATGATAGATTTTGTTTACAAATCTATAATCTGCCGTTATGGTATACCGCATACTATAATTTCTGATAATGGGAAACAATTCGACTACGATGAGTTCTGTAACTTCTGCAACAACTTGGGCATCAAGAAGAGTTTCTCTGCTGTTGTTCATCCACAAGCCAATGGGCAGGTCGAAGCGATAAACAAAATACTTAAATAGAATATAAAGACGAAGCTGGAGGAGCATAAAAGAGCTTGGCCAGATGTACTTCCAGAAGTTTTATGGGCTTATCGCACCACTCAATGAAGCACTACTAGAGAGAGTCCCTTCTCTTTAGCTTATGGATATGAAGCAATGATTCCAGTTGAAATTGGTGCGAGCTCTCTACGGTGATCTGTTTATGAGCAAGATCAGAATGATGTATTAATGAGAATTGAGCTCGATTTTTTAGAAGAAAGGCGTGAACAATCTCAACTTTGAATCGCATCATATCAACAACGCACTGCTCGACATTATAACTCCAAAGTCAAAAGTAGACATTTTGAAGTTGGTGATCTTGTCCTTCGAAGAGTTCTACCTAATAATAAAGAGCATGGTGCTGGTGTATTTGGACCTTCCTGGGAAGAACCTTATGTTATTGACATCGTCATTCGACCTGGGACATACAATCTAGCTCGCATCGATGGACAAAAGATCGAACATGCTTGGAATGCAGAACAACTTCGTCGTTATTATCAATGAATCTTCATGTTTATCTTCATGTATTTTCAATGGCTTCCTGTATCTTCATTATTTCGGCTATTACTTCAACTTCATTTGATTCATCTCTTATAGTTCTATGGCAGTTTTCGGACACCATAAATCTCGAGGGGCAGTGGGATCAGAATATTATCTCCTACTTGCTTCCTAAGGGACTATGCAAAACCTCCATTTAGAGGGGTCAGAATTTTAGATCGTCGAAATATCTAAAATTCCTTAAAATCCTAGGATTTTCTCCTCGCTTCATGCCTTAGCATGTTGTATTACGCAATTTCCCTCCTCGAACAACAAAGTAACTAAGCAAAATGTTCATTGTTTGATGTGATATATTGTTATATCCTATTTTACCATGGAACTTTTGAAAAACAGTGTTGAGTTTGCATCACTCGTACTTGCTATTTTCTTAAGCAACCTAACCTATCCTAACACTTAAAACTCGTTTTAAGTTAGTTGGATTTAAATCGCAAAAAGCGTACCGATCAGTCACCTAGTGATTGACTACTTAGTTAAAATTATAATGTTGCGTTTTGATTATTTTGCAGGAATATATATATCTGACAAAAAAAAAAGCATTCATTAAAAAGCACGCACCCGTATACAAGCAAAGAGAGAAAAAGGGGGACCAAGCCCACATTGTTCTGAAAAAATAAATACAAGTATTTTCTATACAGAAGTGCTCGCTCCGCCATCTCAAGTTTTGGTGGTTTCCTCCTCCCTCCAACTCTGGACAAGCTCGACCACATCCTTGCCAAGGATAGAAAAGTCAAAGTCCGGATACTCACAAAATATGTTAAAAATAATGGTCGATGAGGTGATATCACTGGCTTTATCTCCGAGCTCTTTGACTTCATTAGCCTTGAACTCTTCAATAGATTTGTGAACCACCTCTGTTGTCGCCTCCTTCATGCAATCCAGATGCTCGGAGATAGTTTTCTCGAGCTCTTTGACTTTCTCCCCAAGATTCTCCTTCTCGAGCTTCTCTTTGGCCAGGCCTTTGAGCAGCTGCTGCCTCTCCAAGTCAAAGGCTTTTTTCTCTTCCTCCCGAGCTTTCTCCGAGTTTTCGAATGTTTGGGTTATCTCTTCAACTTTTTTGGCCTTTTCCAAACATTCGAGGACCGGGTCATGCATCAGGACAGCAGCAGCCGCAGTCTGAAAATATAACCATTAATACTAAGAAATAATACATTGAAGAAAGAATAAAAGGTGCTTACATTTGCCAGCATCCTCATCGCAGAACCGAAGGCAAACTTGGCAGATCATCGCTTCATCCTCTCCCAGCCCTCCTCAGAAGTGAAGCGATCAATGAAGGCTGCACTCATACCAGCCTTCTCTGGTAATTGAATGAGGAGCGCGAAAAATTCCTCGTCCTTATCTACCAAGTTCGGTTCCGAAGAGGTGGCAGTCTCCTTGGATAGTTTGGGATGGCTCATTGTTTGAGGCTGTGGAGGAGGAGAGCTTGCCGGGATGTGTTCGAAGGCAACTTTTCATTTTTTGGAATTGCTGACCTTCTCTTTCCCTTTCAATGACGATGGAGGAGTGCTCTCAGGTGTCTTGGATTTTGCCATGGACCTGAGAGTGGAAGGTGGTGCTCGCAGGCCGCTACCAATAACCATCTCTGTACAAATATGTCAGCAAGCGAGGTGACATAATACAATGATGATTAAAATGTATATATATATATATATATATATGATTACATTCTTGCTGTTGAGGAGCTGGTTGAGGAGCTGGTGATGATGTTGTTTCTGGAGAAGATGGTTCCGAAGTTGAAGGGGTGGCAGGTGCTTTTTGTTTCCTAGGTTTGGAAGACGAGGCACTCTTATCCGTCTGCTTCCTCGGCTTCTTTTTCTTCGAGCTCGAAGGTTTGGACGAATAGACGGTGGGGTCAGGGAACGCGGCTCCTATTGGAAGCAAACCGCAAGCGACCAGGTTCCTAGAAGTCTCAAGCTTCTTCCAATCAAATTCCTCAATTGGAAGGTCGTTGATTTTATACACCCTTGCGAACTGTTCCCTGGAAAGTCCGGGCCGTTCCCTGTTATCTGCAATGACATACGAGTGCGATCAGGATAAATATGATAATACAGAAAAAGGCAATAAATTGAAAAGCTACCTATCAGGATTTTGAAAGAAGCCGTTATCCGCATAGTCAAAGTGGAAAAATGGATTTTTTCATTTTCCCATATTGTTGCGAACCCCGTAGATTGTTTTTATTGCCTGGTTCGACCACTTGCTCGCATAAAAGAAGCCAAGATCTGACGAGTTTGATTTCACTTGGTAAAACCAAGCGAACTCTTCAAGAGTGGGCGTGTCTAAACCTATTTTGTGGTAAAGTATGTACAAACCTACTATATATCTATATGTATTTGGAGTCAGTTGGAAAGGGACGATCCCATAGTAGTCAATGATTGATTTTATGTATGGATGAAGTGGGAGATGGACACCGCATTTGAGAACTACTTCAGAAAATGAGGCAATTCTGCATGGTGGTGTGTGTGGTCGATTGAATTCTATGGGAAGGAGAAGAGGGATGGCGATTTTATAGTTGCACACGATTTTGCTGAGCTTGTTCATTGTGCAGCTCGTCCTTATATTGGTACATGACCAATTCCCCTCTACGTATTAATAGCCCGTCGCGAAGGCAGGGGCATCCCTGATATGCCGAGGCCACTGGTCCTGAGGGAGGTCGCCTATGCAAGGACTATTTTGCATGACCCCTGTTATCTCTACTTCGGGTTCTGGCTCAAGGTAATCTTCAAGGTTTATGGAGCTAACACCGGAGTTCTCAGATTCTCCTGAGAATGCATTCCCTTCCCTAAAATCCTCACTACTAGAAATCTGAAAAGAAATACGGATGGGTTTAGTCCTATGCGAGCATCAAGGATCTTCGCTCTATGCTAACAAATTTTGGGGGTTCACCCTAGGATTGTATTAACAAGCAAGCTCATCGAATTTTTTCTAATCGGTCTACGGATTCATAAAAATTGTTCGAGCAGTTCGTCAAAATAAATAAATAGGGTTTCAGACCCTAAAAACTCTTTTACGAGTTCGTCTTTGCCCATTGTCTAGAAAAGAAGTCTATTCTACGAACTGGTAAAGGGGATCTAAAAAATCCCCATTCCAGTCCATCCGAATGTGGATGGGTTCTTATTCAGGTCATTTGGACTCCACAGTTTGTTTCAATTCCTAGATTTTAAAAACTGAGAATAAGTTTTTTCGAGACAGACGAAGAATAATAGGAGAAAAGAAATATACTAACCTTTCTTCGAAAACAGAGGGGTTGAGATATGGTCTGAACGATTGTGGTAACTCCGTCGGAGAAGATACTGGAACTGTGCGAGCTGAAGAATGAAATGATACTGGAGGGTTTGCTCTGAAATACTTTGGGTTTTAGAAAGATGGAAGACGAGAGAGTTTATAATGAAGAAGTAGATTGATTTCTGATATTTATCTCTCAAGCATCGCTAAATCACAGCCATAAATTAAGGTATTTGATTTTCAGATCTAAAGGCCGAGTTCAAGTGGAATTTGATTTTTTCTGAAATTAAATCGGTACCTTTTCAAAATTTAAAACGATTCGATTTTAGAAGACAGCTGGCATCATCACTATCATTAAGTCTCCTCAAGTTCTGCTATTCTTCTTAGAAAAGGTGACACGTGTTTTCATCTGTCAGAAAAAGGTGCGCATGATCTTGAAAAAGGTGAGATTTGAGATCTGGTGACTCTTCGACTCTTCAAGGGTCTCAAGTCTAGGTCATGACGTCACATTTTTTAAACTCGCACTTACATTAGAAGGAAGCTCCATTTTGTCCTGAAGAACTAATAAAGCTGGGGGCAATTGTTGTACGGTCTAAAATCCTATGTTAGGTCGCATGGGTAAGATTAAGTGCGACCTCTTCCGAAAGAGTTGCATGCGACCTCAACCGTATAAGTAAGTGTGACCTCTTCCGAAAGAGTTACATACGACCTCCTCCGAATAAGTTAAGTGTGACCAGAATGAAAAGGAGACTAGTATACGCTTCGTCAAATAGGTAACCTACAAAGAAAGGGAAACAAAAGTTTCTCTTTAAAGATCGACCAGTTACCTTATTTAAGTGATTACCCAGTTATATTGTTACTCAAATTGTATTGTCCGATTGTACAGTTACTCATTCTCACAATTGGGAAATATTGAGCTATCCTCATCTATAAAAAGGGAATTCAATGTTTCAGTGAGGGATCTTGGACTTTTTTTTGATCTTAGGAGGCTGAAGAATTGTTGAGAGAACCTTTTTAATTTTTTCTTCTTCTTTCCGGACAAGACATTGTAATTTTGAATTCTTGTAATTCTCTAGAACATAGTGAAAAACAATGGACGTAGGCTCATCTTTTTTTGGGGCTGAACCACTATAAAACTCTTGCCTCTTTATTTGCTTTGATTGATAACCCTTTTCACATAAGCCACATCTCATAATTTTTTCTAAATTTATTGTTGACAAAACCTCCATTAACACATATGCATGCAGAGTCTATTTTTTTTTTCTAATATAGTGTATGCATATTAAGTTTTCTAGTGTTTACTAAATTTCTAAATCTTAAAAATTGTTTAGTTGATTATAATGTTTGTAGTTAATTTTAATTTAACTTGAACTTTGTAAGCATTGATTACTGCTAATTATTTTGCATAGTGGTTTTATACATGATTAACATTTTCTTTTTAATTAAATTTTATTATCTCTCTCGTTCTATCTCCCCTACTTTGTCTCTCTCTTCTCTTCCTCTTTCTCTCCCTCTCTCATGAAGAAAATCATGATCTGATGCAATTTAGTTGTAATAATTAATTACTCTCTTATACATTATTGAATCTTAAAACATTATATAGTTAGTTATGTTGTTCGTTATTAATTTTAATTTAATATGAACTGTGTAATTGTTTATTAGTGCAAATTATTTTGTACAATGATTTTATAGATGTCTAACATGTCCTTGTTAAAACTTTAGTTATATTTGTTTTCGTTGAATCTTAAAACATTGCTTGATTATGATTTTCGTAATATAAATTTAATGTGAAATGGGTTTTTATTTGTTAGTTTTAGACTATATCGAATGGTAATTTTTTAGATGTCTAACATTTATTTCTTTATTAAATTTAACTCTCTCTCTCTCTCTCTCACACACTCTTTTTTTACTTGTAGAAAATGTTCAATTGATGTAATTTGGCCTTAATAATTAATTACTCATACAAATTGTATATTTTTAATTTGTGTGCTGACCTTATTTTGTCTAACTTTTGCTTTCTTATTTTATCATGATTGGATAGTCAATTAGGTTTTCTTTAATCTTTTTTTTTTTTGGAGTCTTAGACCCTAAGTTTAATTTTTCTAAGGTAGTGCATGCATATTAAGTCTTACTATGTTTTCAAAATATTAAAACATTATTTAGTTGGTTTTGACGTTTGTTGTTAATGTTAATTTAACATAAATGAGTAGTAATTTAATTCTCTCTCTCTTTTTCCAAGAACGAAATTAATTTATAAAAAAAAGTTAGATATGCAGAAAATCTCGATTTCATGAAATTGGGCTGTAACATTTAAATAAGTTTTAATCAGTCACTATGCTTATTTGTTTACTTGCTAAGTTTAATTTTCTCTAAAATAGTCCTTGCATATGAAGTTTTGGTTTTTATTGAATCTTCAAAAATTGTTTGCTTGGTAAAGATATTGTTATCAATTTTAATTTAATATGAACTGAGTAGTCTTATTACTGCTAAATTATATCGTATAGTGATTTTATAAATGTCTAATATTTTTTTATTAATTAAATTTAGTTTTCTCTTCCAAGTATTAAATTAATTTGATATGTACTTAATAGTCAGTTATTACTGATAAATTATTTCTTGTGATAGTTTTCTGGATGTCTTAACATTTTCTTATTAATTAAATTAAATTTCTCATTTCTCTTTTTCTTTCTTTCAATCTTCCAAAGTCTACCTTTATCTCTATCTTTTTCTTTTGCCTCTCTCTCTCTCTTGTATGTTTGTTTTTAATTTTAATTTAATATGAACTTAGTAGTCTTTTAACACTGATAAATTATTTCGTATGGTGGTATTCAGCATGTCTAATATTTCCTTATTAATTAAATTTAGTTCCCTATCTTTCTCCTTCTCTCTTACTCTCTTATGATCTCCCTTGGTATCTCTCTCTCTCTCTCTCTCTCTCTCTCTCTCTCTCTCTCTCACGCACATAAGTATTAGATTAGTTTATAAGAAAAGGTTAGCCGTATAGAAAAACTTGAACGAATTTAATTTGGCCATAATAATTAGTTACGTTCTGTTGTGAGGTCTAAAATTCTATGTCAGGTCGCATGAGTAAGATTAAGTACGACCTCTTCCGAAAGAGTTGCATGTGATCTCACCGCATAAGTTACGTGTGACCTCCTCCGAATAAGTTAACTGCGACCAGAATGAAAAGGAGACTAGTCTACGCTTCGTCAAACGGGTAACCTACAAAGAAAGGGAAACAAAAGTTTCTCTTTAAACATCGACCAGTTACCATATTTAAGTGATTACCCAGTTATATTGTTACTCAAATTGTATTGCCCGATTATACAGTTACCCATTCTCACAATTGGGAACATTGAGCTACCTTCATCTATATAATGAGAGTTCAATGTTTCGGTGAGGGGGGCGAGAACTTTTTCTGATCTTGAGAGGCTGAGGAATTCTTGAAAGAACCTTTTTTAACTTTATTCTTCTTTCTTGGCAACGCATTGTAATTTTGAGTTCTTGTAATTCTCCAGAAAATAGTGAAAAATAGTGGACGTAAGCTCATCTTTTTGGGGCTGAACTACTATAAAATCTTTGCCTCTTTATTTGCTTTGATTAATAACCATTTTCACACAAGCCACATCTCGCAATTTTTTCTAAATTTATTGTTGACAAAACCTCCATCAATAATTGGCGCTAGAAGGAGGACTATTCCGACAGAAAATTTTGTCCATTCCGTTTCTTTCAACAATGGCAAACACCAGAAACACTACCAGAAACACCAGAACTAGCCAAAGTCATCCCCAAAGTACCGCTGCTGAATAGGCAGATCCTGCTCAGGATCAGCCTACTGTGACCGCACCGAAAAATAGTGTCCAGAGACAGGATCGCATGGAGGAAGCACTGGTGAACTTTCAGCAAATTACAAGTCAGATTAATAACTCTCTACGATGACTTGCTGAAGGACAGATGCTAACTCCACCACAGCACGAACGTCCCAGAGAATATCCTGCTCAACAACCTGAGAGAGGAATTCAAATTCTGGAGACAGAGAACTGCGACCAACCTAAAGCCCGGCAGGAGTGTCGAGGAGATTGCATCTCCAAGGAAAAAGGCAAGGTCGCAGACTTGCCTCTGGTATCTGGTACGGAAAGTTCGAGCACTGATCGTGATCGTGGACAACCTTCCTGGAGAGCAATCATCAATCGTGATTATCTTGAACATGAGCTAAAATGACAATCGAGGAGTGTCTTTGAAAGGATCAGTAGGGAATCTCAACAAAATCCTACAGACCTGAGACAACATTTGGATCAGCGACGTAGTCAGGAGCGATCCACCTCGCATCACAACGACCATAGTTGATCTCGTCGCACTATTTCATCGGAATCCCTAAGGTCGCAGCACACCCCACCAAACCAACCCACCCTATATCGTGACAACAATCAAAGGCCACTCCTACCACCAGTGAGAGAGAATGTTCTCCCTCTGAACATCGATGTTCATAATCTGAAGATTACTTTAGACACACTTGCTGGTTGGGACGATGAGCTCGCTGATTGGTATTGTCAATTGCCATTCAGCGAGGAGGTTCGAGCTACCACCTTACCTGCTGGATTTAGACTTCCCACCATAAACACTTTTGATGGGAAAATTGATCCGTAGAACCACATGGATCACTTCAGCGACCTGATGGAGCTTCATCGTGTTGATGATCTCGCATGTTGCAGGTGTTTTGCTGTAACTCTCACAGGAGCAGCAAAGAAGTGGTTTTGAGGACTCAAGTCCGACTCGATCCCGTCCTGGCAACAACTCCAGACTGCATTCTTAAGGCAATTCCAGGCTACGAAGAATTTCACTGTTCTGATGGTCAGCCTGTCTGCTATTCGGCAAGGTCCAGAGGACTCTACGATCTTACCTAAATTACTTTACCTCAGAATTAGCAAAGGTTAACAACCCACCTGAAGGAGGAGTTTTAACTCTAATGATGGCTGGGATGCGACCAGAAACTAAACTCTGGGAAGATTTACTTGAGCGAGAATGCAGAACCCTTGAAGACTTCTATCAAAGAGTTGGTCAATATCTAAGGGTGGAATCTTCACTCGAAAACCTTCATAAGACGACAAAAGGAGGAGGAAAGGATGCTGCCAAAGATGCGACCATAAACAACAACAATAATAAGAAGTCGAACAAAAGGAGTAGTGAACAATCAACTGAGAAGCAGCCCAAACAGAAAAAGCAGGAGATTCCAAGAGCTCCCATGAGGTTCAATAATTATACCAAATTGAACGCACCCATGATCATATCTATGCGGTCACAAACCAACAGGAGCGCTATCGTCAACCGAAACCCATGAAAAGAGAGAGAGCGAGGTGCGACCCCAATAAGTTTTGTCGGTATCATAATGACATTGGACATGATACCAATAACTACTTTGTCCTGAAAGATGAGATCGAAAGATTGATTAAAGAAGGGCGGCTGCGGCAGTACTCTAAATAGAATAATGAAAGGCGAGAAGAAAACCGACAGCGACCTCCAGAAATTCTGCGCGAGGTGCGAACTATTTTCGGAGGACTGCACGTTGGGGGAGATTTCAAGAGAGCATAGGATAGGTATGCACGAGAAGCTCGACAGTAGCCGTTGACCGATGTCATGCACCTCAAATAGCGACCACGAAAGCTTCAGCGAGTACCGGATATGGATATTACCTTCACAGAACAAGACGCGAAGGAAGTCCATTATCCACATAATGATGCATTGGTCATAAAGATCAATTGTGGAAGCACGCAATTATGGCGAGTATTGGTTAATAGCGAAAGTGTTGTTGACATCCTATATTATGACGCCTTTAAGAAAATGGGGTTGAATGAAAACGACCTGAAGCCCGCTCTCACCCCACTCTACGGATTCACTGGTAACAGCATAATGCCTATGGGCATGATTGAGTTAATGGTCAACGTTGGAACCTACCCTAGGGTTTCAACGGTAATGACCCAGTTCTTGATTGTAGATTGCCCCTCTGCATTCAATGCTGTACTAGGAAAACCAACACTAAGGGAATTTCGAGCAGTAATATCAATCTATCATCTCGCTATGAAATTTCCGACTCAACAAGGAGTAGGCGAAGTGCGAGGAAACCAGTATGATGCGCAGACTTGTTACAAGAACTCTTTAAAGCTCAGAGCAAAGGATGTGACACCTCGCACAATGATAGTCCAACTATAAAGAGAAGCGTCAGGCGAAACGTCAGTTGAAGCATCAGACGAAACGTCAATCGAAACGACAAGCGAAGACCTCGACCCTCGAGAAATCGATGGAGAAGTCAACTGGACCCATTGAAGACTTGGAGGATTTGCTATTTGACAGGTCCTCCAAGATTTTAAAGATTTGAGCGAGGCTTCAAGAACCTGTGCGAGATTCATTGGTCGCTTTTCTGAAATCTAACTTGGATATCTTCGGGATTGATCCGAATATCATGTCATCGCCTCAATATAGATACAGCCCTATGAGCAAGATCAAAGTAGTGCACAGATAAGGATTGAGCTCGATCTCTTAGAAGAAAGGCACGAGTAATCTCAGCTTCAGATCGCATCATATCAACAGTGCACTGCTCGATATTATAACCCTAAAGTCGGACGAAGAGGATTTGAATTTGGTGAACTTGTTCTTTGGCAAGACCTTGTTCTTCAAAACCCTCTTGGGAATGACCATATGTTATTATTGCCATCATTCGACCTGGGACATATAAGTTAGCTCGAACTGGCAGACAAAAGATCGAGCATGCCTGGAATGCAGGACAACTTCGTCGCTTTTATCAGTTAACTTTCATGTATATCTTTATGTTTTCGTCATTCATCAATAAAGACATCTACTTATTCGTCATTCATCATTCATCATTCATTGATCGTCATTCATTGATCGTCATTCATTATTCATCATTCGTTGATCATCATTCGTCGATCATCATTCGTTAATCATCATTTGTTGATCGTCATTCGTTGATCATCATTCACCATCATCAATAAAGGTGTCTCCTCATCGATCTTTCGATTTGGTATCTTTTATAGTTTTATGGCAGTCTTCGAACACCATAAGACTCGGGGGCCAGTGGGATCAGAATATTATCTCCTACTTGCTTCCTAAGGGACTATGCAAAACCTCCATTTAGAGGGGTCGGAATTTTAGATCGTCGAAATATCTAAAATTCCTTAAAATCCTAGGATTTTCTCCTCGTTTCATGCCTTAGCATGTCGTATTACGCAATTTCCCTCCTCGAACAACAAAGTAACTAGGCAAAATGTTCATTGTTCGAGTGATATATTGCTATATTCATTTTGCCATGGAAATTTTGAAAAACAGTATTGAGTTTGCATCACTCATACTTGCTATTTTTTTAAGCGACCTAACCTATCCTAACACTTAAAACTCGTTTTAAGTTGGTTGGATTCAAATCATAAAAAGCGTACCGATCAGTCACCTAGTGATTGACTACTTAGTTAAAATTACAATGTTATATTTTGATTATTTTGTAGGAATATATATCTGACAAGAAAAAAAAAAGCATTCATAAAAAAGCTCGCACCCGTATACAAGCAAAGAGAGAAAGGGGGACCAAGCCCGCATTNTGATCGTCATTCGTTGATCATCATTCACCATCATAAATAAAGGTGTCTCCTCATCGATCTTTCGATTTGGTATCTTTTATAGTTTTATGGCAGTCTTCGAACACCATAAGACTCGGGGGCCAGTGGGATCAGAATATTATCTCCTACTTGCTTCCTAAGGGACTATGCAAAACCTCCATTTAGAGGGGTCGGAATTTTAGATCGTCGAAATATCTAAAATTCCTTAAAATCCTAGGATTTTCTCCTCGTTTCATGCCTTAGCATGTCGTATTACGCAATTTCCCTCCTCGAACAACAAAGTAACTAGGCAAAATGTTCATTGTTCGAGTGATATATTGCTATATTCATTTTGCCATGGAACTTTTGAAAAACAGTATTGAGTTTGCATCACTCATACTTGCTATTTTTTTAAGCGACCTAACCTATCCTAACACTTAAAACTCGTTTTAAGTTGGTTGGATTCAAATCATAAAAAGCGTACCGATCAGTCACCTAGTGATTGACTACTTAGTTAAAATTATAATGTTATATTTTGATTATTTTGTAGGAATATATATCTGACAGGAAAAAAAAAAGCATTCATAAAAAAGCTCGCACCCGTATACAAGCAAAGAGAGAAAGGGGGACCAAGCCCGCATTGTTCTGAGGTAAAAAAATAAATAAATAAATACAAGTGTTTATTATGTAGAACTGCTCGCACCTCCATCTCAAGTTTTGGCAGTATCCTCCCTCCAACTCTGGACAAGCTCGACCACGTTCTCACCAAGGATAGAGAAGTCAAAGTCCGGATGCTTGCAGAAGATGTTAAAAATAATGGTCGACGAGGCAATGTCACTGGCTATATCTTCGAGCTCTTTGACTTCAGTCCCCTTGAACTCTTCAATAGCTTTGTGAACCGCCTCTGTTGTCGCCTCCTTCATGCGATCCGGATACTCGGAGATTGTTTTCTCGAGCTCTTTGACTTTCTCCTCGAGGTTCTCCTTCTCGAGCTTCTCCTTGGCCAGGCCTTCGAGCAGCTGCTGCCTCTCCAAGTCAAAGGCTTTTTTCTCCTCCTCCTGAGCTTTCTCCGAGTTCTCGAATGCTTGGGTTATCTCTTCAACTTTTTCGGCCTTTTCCAAATATTCGAGGACCGGGTCATGCATCAAGACAGTAGTAGCCGCGGTCTGAAAATATAACTATTAA
>JXTB01000078.1:318886-330732 GCA_002914805.1 Parasponia andersonii
CGCGTGGTAGTGTGTGTGGTCGATTGAATTCCATGGGAAGGTGAAGAGGGATGGCGATCTTATAGTTGCACACGATTTTGCTGAGCTTGTTTGATGTGCAGCTCATCCTTATATTGGTACATGACCAATTCCCCTCTACGTATTGGTAGCCCATTGTGAAGGCAAGGGCATCCCTGATATGTCAAAGCCACTGGTCCTGAGGGAGGTCACCTATGCGAGGACTATTTTGCCTGACCCCTATTATCTCTACTTCGGATTCTGGCTCAAGGTAATCTTCAAGGTTTATAGAGCTAACATTGGAGTTCTCAGATTCTCCTGAGAATGCATTCCCTTCCCTAAAATCCTCACTACTAGACATCTGATAAGAAATACGGATGGGTTTAGTCCTATGCGAGCATCAAGGATCTTCACTATATGCTAGCAAACTTTGGGGGTTCACCCTAGGATTGTATTAACAAGCAAGCTCATCGAATTTTTTCTAATCGGTCTACAGATTCATAAGAATTGCTCGAGCAGTTCGTCAAAAAATAAATAAATAAATAGGGTATCAGACACTAAAAACTCTTTTACGAGTTCGTCTTTGTCCATTGTCTAGAAAAGAGTCTATTCTACGAACTGGTAAAGGGGATCTGAAAAATTCTCATTCCAGTCCATCCGAATGTGGGATGTATTTCAAATCCTAGAAATAAAAACTGAATAAGTTTTTTCGAAGACAGACAAAGAATAATAGGAGAGAAGAAATATACTAACCTTTCTTCAAAAACAGAGGGACTGAGATATGATCTGAACTCCGTCAGAGAAGATGTTGGTACTGTGCAAGCTGAAAGAACGAAACGACGCTGGAGGGTTTTGCTCTGAAATACTTTGGGTTTTAGAAAGATGGAAGACGAGAGTTTATAATGAAGAAGCGGATTGATTTCCGATATTTATCTCTCAAGTATCGCTAAATCACAGCTGTAGATCAAGTTATTTGATTTTCAGATCTAAAGAACGAAGATCACGCAGGATTTGATTTTTTCTGAAATTAAAACGGTATCTTTCAAAATTTGAAACGATTCGATTTAAAGACAACAGTTGGCATCATCGCTATCATTAAGTCTTCTCGAGTTCTGCTATTCTTCTTAGAAAAGGCGACACATTTTCATCTGTCAGAAAAAGGTACGCGTGATCTTAGAAAAGGTAAGATTTGAGATCTGGCGACTCTTCGACTCTTCAAGGGTCTCAAGTCTAGGTCATGACGTTGCATTTTTTAAGATCACACTTACATTAGAAGGAAGCTCCATTTTGTCCTAAAGAACTAATGGAGCTGGAGGGTAATTGTTGTGCGATCTAAAATTCTATGTCAGGTTGCATGAGTAAGATTAAGTGCGACCTCTTCCGAAAGAGTTGCATGCGACCTCAACCGCATAAGTTACGTGCGACCTCCTCCGAATAAGTTAAGTTCGACCAGAATGAAAAGAAGACTAGTCTATGCTTCGTCAAATGGGTAACTTACAAAGAAAGGGAAACAAAATTTTCTCTTTAAAGATCGAGCAGTTGCCTTATTTAAGTGACTACCCAGTTATATTGTTACTCAAATTATATTGCCTGATTGTACAGTTACCTATTCTCATAATTGGGAACATTGAGCTACCCTTATCTATATAAAGGGAGTTCAATATTTCGGTAAGGGGGGCGAGGACTTTTTTGATCTTGAGAGGCTGAAGAATTCTTGAAAGAACCTTTTTTAACTTTTTTCTTCTTTCCAGACAACGCAGTGTAATTTTGAGTTCTTGTAATTCTCTAGAAAATAGTGAAAAACAGTGGACATAAGCTCATCTTTTTCAGGACTGAACCACTATAAAATCTTTGTCTCTTTATTTGCTTTGATTAATAACCCTTTTTACACAAGGTATATCTCGCAATTTTTTCTAAATTTATTGTTGAGAAAACCTCCATCAACACTTTCTTATAAATGAGTGTTTTTATTTGTTTGAGTTTGGTCCATATTCACTCTACTACTTTCTGTTTTTCTAATGGGATAGTCCACTATCTATTCTTAAATCAGTTATTTTATAATTAAAAACTTTAGTTTTTTAGGTGCTCGCTAATTTTTTTTTTTCCACTACCTTGCATATTAAGATTTGTGTTGTATACCAAATCTTACAACATATTTTGTTGGTTATGATGTTTGTTGTTTGTTTTAATTTATTATGAAATTAGTAATCATTTAATACTGCTAAATTATACCATATAATTATATTCTAGATGTTAGAACAATAATATTATTAATTTTTACTCTTTGTCTCTCTCTCTCTCAAGTATTAAATGTAATAATTAATTACTTTCTTATAAATTAGTATTCTTATTTGTGTGTGTGTTGCCTATATAGTATGTATCTTTTACTCTCATTTTTTTTATTTGTGTGTGTGTTGCCTATATAGTATGTATCTTTTACTCTCACTTTTTTGATGATGAGATAGTCTATTATGTTATCTTTAATCAGTTATTTGTGGACTAAATTTTTTTTTCATTTATGTGCTTACTATATTTAATTTTTTTTCTTAGATAGTCCTAGTATATTAAGTTCTTGTGTTTATCAAAACTTTAATTATTGTTTGGTTGGCTATAATATTGGTTGTTAAATTTAATTCATTAAGAATTGGTCATTTATTATTAATAAATAATTTCGTATATTTTTATGTGTTTGATAATTTTAATTTTTTTTAGTCTTTGTATACTATGTTTTGTGGTGTATACCATATCTTAAAACATATTTTATTGGTTATGATTTTTGTTAATTTTAATTTAATATGAGAATTAGTAATCATTTAATGCTTCTAAATTATATCATATAATGATATTCTAGATGATTCAAAATTTCAATATTAGTTATTTTTACTCTCTCTCTCTCTTTCTACCAAGTAATAAATTAATTCATAAAAAAGGGTCACATGCATAGAGAATCTCGATCGAATGTAAGTTTGTTTTAATAATCAACTACTTTTTTATATTGTGTATGTCTATTTTTTTGCATTTTGTTTTAAATCAGTTTTTGTTTTATTATAAACTTTAGTTATGTTTGTGCTTGATAATTTTATATGTATATATATATATATAGTTTCTATTTAGTTTTCTCATGTTTATTAAATTCTAAAACATTGCTTGGTTGGTTATAGTATCTATTGTTAATTTTAATTTAATAGGATCTGAGTAATCGTTTATTACTCCTAAATTATATTACAAGTTGATTTCCAGATATCTAAAATTTCTATATTAACTACTTTTAACTCTCTATGTTTCTATATCCTCTACTCTCTCTCTCTCTCCCCCCATTCTTTCTCTCGTTGTCTCTTTTTCTCCTCTCTTCTCTCTCCTTTACTTTCTCATTTTCTCTTCTCTCTCTTCCAAATACTAAAATAGTGTATAAGAAAAGGTTTGGCAAGCCAAAAATCTCAATCTAATTTAATTTAGCTGTAATAATTAATTAATTCTTATAAACTAGTATTTTTATCTATTTGTGTGTTGGTCATATTGTCTTTATTACTTTCTTCTTTTCTGATGATTAGATAGTCACCTATCTATTCTTTTAAATCAATTGTTTTAAGATTAAAAACTTTAGTTTTATATATGCTTGTTAATTTTATTTTATTTTATCTTTGTAGAGTCCTTAAATAAGTTTTGTGTTATCTACTAAATCTAAAAACATTTTTTGTTGGTTATGATATTTGTTCATTTTGATTTAATATGAAATTAGTAATCATTTATTACTGCTAAATTATTCTATATGACAATTTCCTAGATGTCTAAAATTTCCTTATTGATTATTTTAACTCTCGCTTCTCTCTTGCTCTCTCTCCAAGTATCAAGTCAATTTATAAGAAATAGTTTGATAAAAAATCTTGATCTCATGTAATTTAGTTGTAATAATTAATTACTTTCTCATAAATGAATATATTTATTTATTTGTCTGTTGTTCACATTCTCTGTCTTTTACATTCTTAGTTTTTAATGAGGGGATAGTCAGCTATGTTATCTTAATTAGAATTTAAAAAAAACAAGAAAAAAAAAAGATTTAGTTGTAAATGCGCTTGTTATGTTTATTTATTTATTTATTCATTTTAATAGTTATTGCATATAAGATTTTCTTGTGTTTACTAAATTTGAAAATCTTGTTTAGTTTGTTATGATGTTTATTGTTAAATTTAATTTAATATGAAATAAGTGATCATTTATTTTTACGAAATTATATTGCAAGATGATTTTCTAGACGTATAATGTTTCCATATTAACTAATTTTAAGTTTTTTTGTCTCTCTCGCTCTTCCCTTCTCTTTATATCTCCCTCTCGTCCTTTCTCTCTGTCTCTCTCTTCTAAACAAGGTAATAAATTAATTTATAAGAAATGGTGAGACAAGCACAAAATCTCAATCCTATTTTATTTGGCAATAATTATTTTCTTTCTTATAAATATGTATGTTTATTTGTAGGTGTACTGTTTGTATTATCTTTATTTTTTATTTGTCTAAAATCTTTTTTTTCTTTTGTCGTATTTAAAAGTTTGAGTTATAGGTGTTCTTGTATAATAAATTTTTCTGGTGTCTACAAAATACAAACAATGTTTGGTTGGTTATGACGCTGCTTGTTTATTTTAATTTAATATCAAATGAGTAATCATTTATTATTGCTAAATTATGTCGAATGATTATAAGCTAGATGTCTAACATTTTAACTCTCTTTGTCTTTCTCAATTTCGAATGAGTAATTATTTATTACTGGAATCCTAAAACTAGTGTTTGCTATGTTTTTTCTTCAATATATTCCTTGCATAAAAATTTTATTGGCGCTTACGGAATCTTAAAACATTATTTAGTTAGTTCTTATCTTTATTGTTAATTTTAATTTAATATGAAATAAATAATCCTTTATTAAAACTAATTTATAACGTGTGGTAATTTTCTATGTGTCTAACATTTGTTTATTACTTAAACTTAATTCTCTAAAGTCTCTTTTCATCTCCCCAACATAGTCTCTCTCTCTCTCTCTCATATTAAATTAATTTATAATAAAATGTTAGATATACCATCAATCTTATATATTTTTTAACAATAATAATTAATTACTTTCTTATAAATTAGTGTTTATTTGTTCATGTTTTCTCTATCCTTTACTTTCTCGCTTTTTTATGGTGAGATAGCGAATAATGTTGTCTTTAATTTGTTATTTTTTTATGAAAAACTTCAGTTATGTGTTTGCTAAGTATAATTTTTTTTTCGATATAGTCCTTGCATAAAACATTTTCTGTTTATTGAATCTTAAAACATTGTATAGTTGGTTGTGATGTTATTTTTAATTTGATATAAAATGAGTAATCCTTTATTACTATTGAATTATATTGTATGATAATTTTCTATGTGTAATATTTCGTTATTAATTAAATTTATTTCTCTATGTCTCATTCTCTTTCTATCTCCCCTATTCAGTTTCTCTCTCTCTCTCTTCATGTACTAAATTAATTTATAAGAAAAGTTTAGACATGTAGAAAATCTCGATTTGAATTAGTTTGGTCGTGATAATTTATTAATTTCTCATTTATATCTTTATTTAATTTGTGTATAGTCCATGTCATCTTTAGCTTTTACTTTCTTATTTTTTGATGATGGGATGGTCAATTAATTTGACTTTAATAAATTATTTTTGGATTAAAAACTTCAGTCTTATATGTGTTTTTTTGATATAGCCTTGGCATATCAAGTTCTCTAGTAAAACATTGTTTTTTTTTTGTATTTGTTTTAAATTTTAATTCAATATCAAATGAGTAAATAAGTTATTAATGCTAAATTATATTTCATGATTATACGATAGATTTATATTAATTAATTTTAACTATCTATATCTCTCAAAAGTATTAAATTAATTTATAAGAACAAGGTAGACATGCAGAAAATTTTGGTTGATATAATTTTATCATAATAATAAACTATTTTCTTACAAATTAGTGTGTTTATTTGTTTTTCAGTTGTTCATATTGTTTTTATCTCTTTCTCACTTTTTGATGATGAGATAGTGAATTATGTTGTCTTTAATTCGTCATTTTTTGATTTAAAAAAAACTTCAGTTATATGTGTTTGTTAAAGTTTAATCTTTTTTGATATAGTCTTTGCATGAAATGTTTTCTGATGCTTACTGAATCTTAAAACATTGTTTAGTTAATTATTATGCTTGTTTTTAATTTTAATTTAATATAAGATGAGTAATCCTTTATTACTACTAAATTATATCGTATCGTAATCTTCTATATGTCTAATATTTTTTATTAATTAAATTGAATTCTCTAATGTTTATTTCTCTTTTTATCTCCCCGACTTAGTCTCTCTCTATTAATATCTCCCCACTTCTCTCTCTCCCTTTCTTTCTCTCTCTCTTTTTCTATGTATCCCTCCCCCTCCCCTCCCGAAGTACTAAATTAATTCATAATAAGCAGAAAATCTCGATTTGAATTGATTTGGCCGTAATAATTTTTTATTTTCTTATAATGTAGTATGTTTATTTCATTTGTGCATTGTCCATATTGTCTTTAGCTTTTGTTTTGTCATTTTTTGATAATGGGATGGTCAATTAAATTAACTTCAATAAGTTATTTTTGGATTAAAATCTTCAGTTTTATATGTACTTGCTAAGTGTGGGTTTTTTGATATAGTCGTTGCATATTGAGTTTTCACATGTTTATTGAATCGTAAAACATTATTTGCATTGTTATGATATTTGTTGTGAATTGTAATTCAATATCAAATGAGTAATCATTTATATAGCATGCTTGATTATATGCTAAATGTCTAATAGTTCCATATTGAACAATTTTAACTCTCTCTCTCTCTCTCTCTCCTTATCTTCCACATTCTCTCNTTATCGATAAATTATTTCGTATAGTGGTATTCTGCGTGTATAACATTTCCTTATTAATTAAATATAGTACCCTCTCTATCTCAAGTATTAAATTAATTTATAAGAAAAATATTAGACATACAGATTATCACGGTCTGATACTGTTTGACCATAATAATTAATTACTTTCTTATAAATTAGTATGCTTCTTTCTTTGTCTATTGTTCATATTATCTTTATCTTTTACTTTCTCACTTTTTGATGATGAGATAGTGATTTATGATGTCTTTAATTCATTATTTCTTTCAGTTATTTGTGTTTGCTAACTTTTTTTTTTTTCGTGATGTAATCCTTGCATAAAAAGTTTCCTGGTGCTCACTGAATCTTAAAATATTATTCAGTTATTTCTTATATTTGTTGTTAGCTTTAATTTAAAATGAAATAAGTAATCCTTTAAAACTGCTAAATTATAATGTATGGTTATTTTCTAAATGTCTAACATTTTGATTTAATTAAACTTAATTCTCTAATGTCTCTTTCTCTTCCCCCCTCCCTAAGATTACTAAAATAATTTGTAGGAAAATGTTAGACATACAGAAGATCTCGGTCTTAAATATTTTTTGACTGTAATAATTAATTCATTTATTATAAATAAGTACGTTTATTTGTTTATCTGTTGTTCACGTTGTCTCTATCTTTTACTTTCTCGTTTTTTGATGATGAGATAGTGAATTATGTAGTTTTTAATTTGTCATTTTTTGATCAAAAACTTCAGTTATATGTGTTCGCTAAGTTTAATTTTTTTCATATATATATACAGTCCTTGCATAACAAGTTTTCTGGTACTTACAAAATCTTAAAATATTATTTAGTTAATTATGATGTTTGTTGTTATTTTTAATTTAATATGAAATGAGTAGTCCTTTATTACTATAAATTATATGTATGGTAATTTTCTATACTGTCTAATATTTTTCTTTTAATTAAATTTAATTTTTTCTCTCTCTCTCGGTACAAAATTAATTTATAAGAAAAGTTCAAACATGTAGGAAATCTTGATTTGAATTAATTTTACCATAATAATTTATTAATCTCTTATAACTAGTATGTTTATTTTGTTTGTATGTTGCCCATATTGTCTTTAGCTTTTACTTTCTCATTTTTTTAATGATGGAATGTCCAATTAAGTTGAATTTCAATAAGTTATTTTCGATTAAAAACTTCAGTTTTATATGTGTAGTTTTTCTAGTATAGTCCTGGCATGTTAAGTTTTCCGGTGTTTATTAAATCGTAAAACATTGTTTGATTTGTTATAATATTTGTTGTAAATTTTAATTTAATATCAAATGAGTAATTATTTATTATTGCTAAATGATATCACATGATTATATGCTAGATGTCTAATATTTCCATGTTAACTAATTTTAACTCTTACTTTCTCACTTTTTGATGAAGAGATAGTGAATTATGATGTCTTTAATTCGTTGTTTTTTGATGAAAAATTTTAATTATATGTGTTTGCTAAGTTTAATCATTTCAAATATAGCTACTGAATCTTAAAATATTGTTTAGTTTGTTATTATATTTGTTGTTAATTTTTATTTAATAACAAACGAGTTGTCACAATCAAAATCTAAATCCGTAACTTTTAGTAATTTTAGGTGAAAGAATAATCAAATATTAGTTTTATGAAATTTAGGAGAAATTAATAATTTGGTTTTAGTCCTCAAATCATTATAAATTCCATAACCATTAAAATTCTTAGTAGTTTTAATTACTTAAGAAAAATACCTATTAAAGTTTAACAAAACTTGTGATTAATTCATTTGGAAACTCATAAATAATTCATGGATTTTGGTAAACTAAGTTTAATTGAAACCTTTAATCCAAAGTCCAAAATAATTTACATTAAATCATTTGTAGTTTCAAGTTTTCAAATTAACAACAAAATTATCTTTATACATTCACTTAGTAGATCTACTAATCTTAGCTAAATAATCGAATGAATAAAGAAAGATAACAGATTAAAAATACCCACTAGAGATTAAGAGTAGAACTGCATACACAAGCTTCACAGCTTGTCTATCTATCAAGATAACTATCTCAAATAATCAAACACTAAAAGTGGGAGAACTAGGGGGTGAGTATTCACATATTCAGTAGAAATTCAATTACATTTTTGAATGGATGTAATTTTTACCAAACCTATATGGTTAGTACATTTTCCAAAATTCATTTATAAACTAAGTTTAAAAAATATTTGATATCCAGAATAATCACCTATTCAAAATCAAAATCAAAACCATATCATTGTACATATCATATATCAACAAGATAAAGGAGTGAACTCTCATCCTCCCATTATGACCCTGTAATATCTCAGTAGCAGAGCTACTCAGTATCCTGATATTGCTCATGGGCGTATCAGCAAAAACTTGCGCAAGGTCCTAGGTCTCTCATCTAGCGCTATAGCAACTCGACAGCCATCTAAAATACCGTGATGCAATAATGGAACTTAAGTGGATGATCCTATGGTATGTACAATATATAACAGTTCACAACAACCATGCATCTAATAATCAAATCATGCTTTAAAAATTTCAAACTTGGCATTATTCTGAGATTTATTATAACATGGACAGCACACCACTGTTTTACCACATAATCACAATGTAATAATAAGTATAAAAATCCACGTAGTCCAATCCCAGTATATTCCAATACATTTTAATAATTTATCAAATTATCATAAAATCACAATTTTTCATAAATTAATTTATATTGCAATTATAAATCAAAACAAGTATAAACCAAGTAATTAATCCCCTACCTTGATACCTACCTTGATATAGTAGTAATACCAAGCTAATAATACTCGAAAAAACTCTCATTGGTCACTTAGGTGTTCGAATAGCCGTTTCGAGATCCAAGTAAGTCTACTTAAAAAAATGATTTTTTCACCAGAGCCTCAGATGGAGAAACTGTAACAACTCAGCTTTTAAGACCGAAATCCATGTATATTCTTAACTTAATTTATTCTTTTAAAAGTCACAAACTTGGACTATGAAAATTTATGACAATTTTTTTTATATAATTCTCTCAAGATAGTTAACTAATTATTCTAAACGTCATATTAAGAAATTTATAGAAACTATTAAAGGAAATATTATTTTTTTTATGAGATTTAAATAATGCGCAACTAAAAGGGCTTCCAGGTGAGGAGATGGGTTACAAGTGAACCTCTTAAATCCTAAACTCTTCTTAGACAATTTAAGTCTTTTTGACAAAGCTCATTTAGTCTTACATTTGTTTAAATCAATATATTAGATAATAAAACAACATAATTATTTAAAAATCTTTAATTATTGAAAATATACTTCAAGATAATATATATATATTTATATAGTATTCTATAAAGGGATATTTAGAAAAAATTAGTCATATTATATATAGCAAAATGATTACTTAATTTTAGAGGCATAATTAAACTTAAAATTTAGATTTCATACTTAAATATTTTATCTCGTTATTAACTTAAAGAAATATATGACTTAATCTTACATATTTAAGTAAACTATATCGTTTAAAGAGAAGACAACTTATACAAAAATTTATCGTGGTGGTATCCCAAAGTCCATGCCTCGTGTCCATCCCTGCCTTGATTTTAGTCAACCCATCATTCAAAACAAAAGTTGCTTACCTTTGGTACCTACAACATGGGCATTTACACTATATGAGCTTTCGCTCAATAAGTACAATTCATCTCATAAAATATTTCATACAAATAATATTTTATGAAAATTCAATTTTTACGTCCTTATGTAATCGTTCAACTTGTATTTTATGAAATAATCTTTTATCACATATATTATTGTAAAATCTTTTATCTTTCTTATGGACATTTGTGTACGTACCAAGTGCGCACTTATCGACTGGGAATTAGTGGAGCGACCCTACTAAAATACCAATGGTCATAAATTTAACATATTTTCCTTGGGAATCCTCATCTAGTAGAGGTCGGTCTTATCTTCTCTTAAAAATCCTCATCTAGTAGATGTCACGCCCCCTAGGCTTAACTATATGACTATGTAGGTCAAACTAGGAAGCATTACTCTTTTATAACCCATATTTTTAGTTTTTGCAAAAAGGTGGGCCAAATTTAAACTTTTCGAGCTCTAAAACAAAAGAAACTATGTGGCATTACTTTTTGAAAGTGTCTTTACAAAATATACAACTAAAAACTCCATATCTGTTTATCTTGCCATCAGTAGTAATATTTACAACACACTAGAATAACAAAATACAAATAAAACACCGCCCACAAGTCAAGCTCGTCTACATCGGTATGATCATGGTGACAAGAAAGCGTGCTAGCCAACTAGCAACTCTATACATCAAAAATTCCCTCATCTGCATCACAGGAACTAAATGAGCTAATGCTCAGTAAGTAAAGATCATGCATGCTTGTGAACATGTTTCATGCATAAACTTTATTGAAATTCCCATTGTACTCTTTCTTTCATAACTTTTCATTTTGATGCACTTTTATTAGAAAACATTTCTTTATAGGGCCCTTGAGTACATTACAAAGTCACGGCAGTCGGTAGGCCGTGCCCACCTGTGCGGTAAGGAAACACATGGCCAATGTGAACCATACCTACCCAACGCAGACCGACTAAGTAATGCACCTGATAATTCTCATAGTACAATGCTCAGTCCTGGTAGCCGGTAAGCCGTGCCCACCTATGCGGGATGGATGCCTGTGCAAATCATACTTACCCAACGCAGACAGACTAAACACTGTACTTAAAACATATCTCGTAAAATTAGTACAATGGTACTACTTTAAATCCAATGTGTGGAAAACTTCACTTCTTTGAAAATCATGCTTAATGATCGTGCCATGCTTATGTTTCCATACGCCTTGTAACAACAATATAAATAACATATAATTGAAATAATACACATAAGCATGTAGGAAAA
>JXTB01000078.1:331015-401015 GCA_002914805.1 Parasponia andersonii
AATCATATTACAAGTATGGGGAGCTTATTCTAACAATGGAACACTTGAAAACACTTGAATCCACAAGTAGCAAAATTTGGGGCTTTAAGACTAACTTTAATCTTCCACTTAAATTCTATTTTTCCAGCCATATATAAGATTTTCTTAGACCTTAATTCATCAAATAAAAGTTTTAATTAAAGAGCTAAAGCCATGGAAATAAATTACCAATTCTAAATTCCACAAAAAAACTCACCTTGACTAATTTGAACTTTTGTTGAAGCTCTTGCCTTCTACTTCCACAAAACTGATTTCTAAGGCTTTGAAATTGATCTTAGGACTGAAGAGGACCTAGAGGAAATATTACTTAAGTAGTATCAAGTGAAGAATTGAAATAACCACACAAAACCTAGGAAGAAGAACTAGTAGAATTACCTTGACTAATTTAGACCTATCTTGTTTTCTTGAGCTCTAAATTGAGTTCTACCACTTGGAAACTCTTGGAAGTAGTTAAGGGAGCTGAGAGTAGTCTGAAAATGAGTGCAAGAGTTTCTGGTCGTGGCTGGAGAGAAAGGAGAAGAAAATGACCAGATTTGGACCAAAAGTGATACTTAATGACTAAGAAATGGCATAACTTAAGTTCTAAGGGGTATTTTGGGAATTTCACACCTTTTCCTTCCATGTGTCAAGCTCTAAAACATCCTTAGCATACTAAACACGTTGCTAGTCAATTCTATACACTTAAGTATAGACCAAAATTGTGAAACCTAGCTTAGAAAATGAAATCTAGTCATACTTTGACTTATGATCCTATATGGCCAATCTTATTCTAATTTGATGGCACCTAGCCCCATAACCAATCATTAAACATAAAAAAAAAGTCCACTAGACCCTAATTGATAATGCAAATATATTATAATTTCCCAATTCATAGAATGCACAAAGATGACATTACGCGATTAAGCTGAATCTAAGCTAGCTTAGTGTAATTCAACACAGTTTAGTATAGTGACTGTCATCTCGTGCTTACTTGGAATGAAATTTTTTTTAAAAATGCTAAAAATGAGTCCTAAACATTAAATTAAAGCTATCATGTGTTAAATGTACAATGAATTTGGTTCCAAAAAGCGTGAAAATGCACTTTACCGAAAAACTACAATTTTACCTAATTATCATCAAACTTGATTTTAATACATGAGCACATTGTATTGTATTCATGAATATATATTCTTTATTCTTCTCACACACCTAGCTCTCTCTCTCTGAGAGTACTGAGCCTTTACACTGCATGGGAACACTTCGACAATTATTAGTACAATAACACATATTGAAAGCATTTAACAATAAAGAATGAGAAATTTACTGTAAAGTTGATTCTAGTCACTTAATATGTCTATTAAGCAATATGAACATGTTTATTATTGGCCTATTATGCATGTGAGAGTCTTGGGCATTACAGTAGAGGTTCGGTACGACACCTTTATATTCTTATCTTTTACTTAGTCTTCTCTTTAATATAAATGGTTGTATTACATTTCAAACCAAAAGTTATATTTCATATTCTTGATACTCTCTTTAATTGAAGTATATTTATCAAGTTATGAATAATATTGTAAAGTAAATTTACCTCATCTTATTATCATAGGAGGCATGTATTTTCATAGCCATATATACAAGCCAAACAAACATCTCATGCATAAGAAAAATATCACATTTAGTCATATCAAATACTTTTATTTTAAACAGAACATTCTTTTAAAACTATCCATATTGTAGTTGAGATTATACTTACTTTAAATCCTTAGAAAATTTTCTTCGTGCTTGCAGTGAAATACCACACACTTAACCTTGTTGCAACCACGTACCTCTTCTTTATCCTTTTTATTTATTATTCATTTATCAACACTCATTTTATATGTCAACATATGCTATCAATGGTCATACGAAATCAATTTTATGTTTTTGAAAACATTCATAACATAAATCCTAAAATAATGTTTCACATTAAAATTGTAAGATTTTGGTGTGTAATGCTTAGTTAAGGAATTTTATATTCTAGTCCATAATTCTANAAACCTAAGTGCAATAAAATATATAAATCTTGAAAGACAAAGAGTTCTAAAAATTATATTGTTTTTCTTGAAACTTGAAGAACTCTAAGAGGAAATTCTTGAAATCACAATGGATAAAATAGAAACTTTGAGAGAAAGATGGAGGAAAAGAAATGAAGGAACTTGATCATGTTTACAAAAGAGTGCCCTATTTATAGGCTAATTATGTACACAAAAATATAATAAAAAGATTAATTCAAAAAATATTAATAATAATCACCATTTACCTAGCTTTTTTTTTATTTGTTATCTTTTCATCATGCAATTAAATTAATTTTATTAACCTAACTATACTTCATTTACTTAAAAAAAATAATGTACTATCCTATCATATCTACATTTAATATCTATAAAATCTAAATACTGGATATACCATTCAAATAACTAATGCATTACTATATAACTTACAAAATTTTTGTTTTGTTTTCTAGTGTAATTAATAAATTTCTTCTATTTTAATGGTAATAATATATAAATAAAATGTGTCAATGATCTTTTACATCATTTTCCATTCATATAAGTGAATTGATGAATATATATAAATATTATTAAAATATGTTAATAGCTATACCACTAATTCTTATTTTACTATTTATATATATTTTTTTTTTCTTTACTTGTGACTATTTAACTTATTACTTGGCCTTGAAATATTTACTTTAATTTGGGCTCTTCTATTACCTATTGGGTCAAGATAAATGATATTGGGCTAAAGGATTAAAACCCAATGATAATTACAAATAAGAATACTAACAATTTCAAATTTGGACTTTCCTATTACTTATTGGGTTAAGATAAATGATTATTGAACTCAAACAATTTAGGGCCTAATAGTAAACATAATTAACTAGGCCTATTTTATATTAACAACAATAGCTATATATGTTGTAAAATAATTTATATTTGCAATTAGGCACATAGTTCAACTTAGCTTTCTAATGTGTATCTCACTGCAACATATTCACAAAATTCATTAGTGTATAACTACTCAATTTCTATGATCAAATAAATGATATATACATAATAAAATTTTAGACAAGAAAATTAACATGATAAATTCATTCTTCAAGAGAATACACTAATATTAAAAGATCATGATAAATAATAATTAAAATAAATTTTTTTTCAAGTCTAGGGTTTTCTCGGGTTTTACAGGAACGGAGGTCACCACTAAACTTAGAGCACCCAAAAATGCTAGATTAGATATATACTTTGTCAAAAGTAGATCCCGGTACAGGACTGGCCTATGGCACGCAAAACAATACTATTCAAGAGTCACGAAAAGCCGATTTTCATGCAACTTCAAAACATAGTGATATTTTATATTAAAATTTGTCTCTCAATCTCATTAAATCCAAATTCGAAGTCGAAATTCAGTTTCAAGGTGTTGAGTATTAAATGGGCTTCAAAATATGAAAGTTACAAAAATATCACTTTTAAAAATATTTAGAAAAATATCCTTTTTTATTTGAAAATTAACCTATTTTCGGATACTGTTTTTACTTCAACCAACCGAAATTATTCATGATTTTGAACCCTCTTTTACCTCATTAATTACCTCATATAAAATAATTACCTAACGAAATATTTATAAACATATCACTTTTTACAAACTTTTGTAAAACGGCCAGAACAGTGAAAATCTTACCGGTGGCAAATTAATGTCCGAGACTAATCAAGAAATGACGGCGATGATAAGACGAGTCCAACGGTGCTAGTGGTGTCATGAAAGGAGGTTCGATAGAGCCCCAGTGGCTAAAAATGATCACGGTGGCTGGAATCTTCGTGGCCTCCGTTCTCTGGCCATAGGCGGCAGTTTTCAGTGGTGGTAGGTGGTGTTTGATTGCCAGAGACCAGCAGTCCTCGTGGGCTAGCACGTCTGGCTGGCGGTGGCAGAGCTCAGTTCCTCTCTCCCTCTCTCAAGCCCTTATGTGAAGAAGATGAAGAAGTAGGGGGTTTTATGAAAAAATTCAAAACTATAGTACCATATTAAAAAATGCTAGATATTCAATTATAATAATTCGAAAATGCTTATTTACCAGTTTGTTATTTAGTCAAAAATGATTCTTTTGCCCATTCTAGAAGCAGGTTTTTACACTAGTAATCCTTTATTACTTCTAAATTGTATCGTATGATTGATAAGTGCATAATTGACCTATTATTTGATCTATTTCTCTATAATAACATTGTTTATTTCCTTATAATTCTTAGGGTTTTAATATTATTTTCATATTTGTAGGTATTTTAAAGAGCTTAAAGACATCCAAGAGTAGTTTTCTGAAGTCAAAAGTCTACCAAAGTGCTGAAATAGGTAGTTTCCCTTTTTGACTAGTGCCAAACTCCAGCACTACAATGCCAGAAATTAACCACAAAATATCCAGCTGTTTGAGGGCTAGCACTTTAGTGCCAGATGCGCCAACTCCTGTATCTCCACAATATCAGCTTTTTGCATATTGCTCCGTTTTCGTCTGATTTCACCTCTATTTCTTTCTTTCTCCACCAAAACACCTATAAACATAATAATAACATAAAAAACCTAAGAATTACGAGAAAAAAATCAAAGTAAATATAGAGGAATATACTAATTAAAGCTCAATTATGTACTTATTAGTGTGTGAGCTCAATTTGCTTAATCATACACTTGCACATACTACTCAACGATATTTTTCGTAAATTTACGGGTTTTTTGATTTGTGACTTTAGATTTTGTTGGAAGTTGGAGACTTAGAACTGCTCAAGCATAATAATAAGATAATTTAGTATTACAATGTTGGATAGCTGCTTAAGGGAGTCAAAAAGGGTTCATCGGAGAATCTAGGTAAAGTCTAAAGCACCTAGGCACTCATCCATATCAATAAAAATAAAGTAAAAATATACATTAATATCTAAGCGTGAAAGACATATTACATCAATAAAAATAAATTTATTTATCTTATAAAAGTTTTTTAATCTAGTTTATTTATATCTTCGTAAAATTTGCTTAACTCCTGAAAATCTTTTTCTAAATTATTGTTTTGTTATTCTTGCTGCTCATTTCTATACATAAGCTCTTTATTTTCTTTTAGAGCTTTTTCCGATTCTATTTTTACCTCTTCTGTACCTTTTACTATCTCGGACTCAATATGTATATTTGTTTTCACTGAGGGGTGAATAAAATATTCTTTTCCGAAATAATTCTCCGCAACTTTACATGCTTCTTGATAATTCTCGTATCTCTTGTATGTTGCTCCACCATAATCTTTTGTAGAAGCAACAATATCTTCCCATTTACCATAGATTCCTGTACTCCATCTTCTAAATACTACATAGTAAAGGAATTTATATTTTTCTTTGTTTAAATATTGGATAAGTGCGTTCATTACCACTAATAATATTCGGACGTTCTGTATATTGAAAGTTGCCCAAATATTATTAAGGATAATTTTTTTATCATGCTTACATTTAGTATCTTCTCTTAATTTAAAGGCCTCAAGGTCGTTATCTTCATATACTCTTAAATTATAATCCCCAATTAACTTGGTAGGGAATTTTTCTACATTTTGTGATACATTTACCTCTGCAAAGGGTTACATTTCCCCTTGAGGATGAGCTTGCCTAATTTATTATTTTAATATTAAACTTTTAATAAGTTAGTTTAATAAGTACTATTGATTTTTTTTCAAATATATAATAATAGAATAATTAATATATATTTATGTGTTTGAGTTTGACTAGATATATAACTCCAAATATTTTATCCATTCTTTCCTGAAATATTCCTGGTGCATTTTTTAATCCAAAGGGCATTACTTCCCATTCATATAAACCTTGAAGACAAGTAAATGCGGTCCATTCTTTTGATTTTTCTTCCATTTTAATTTGATAATATCCTGATTTTAGATCAAATTTACTAAATATTTTTGCACCTTGGATTTCATCTATCAACATATCTTTATATGGTATCTTATATAAATAATCCTCCGTGTTATCATTAAGACTTTTATAGTTAATTACCATTCTTGATTTACCTCTTTAATTTTTGATTGGTTTCTAACTATAAATGTCGCAGATCTATGTCTAGATTCATCTTTTGTAATAAATTTTCTTTTTAATAATTCTTGTATATATGTATTGATATCTTCAGTATCTGTATTATTAAATGTTGTCTTTGGTCCTTTAATCGTATATTCTGGGTTTTTAATTTTTAATCTACATATTGGGTTGTCTTTTTATTTATATTTCTATTTAGTTTATCAGATATTATTCCTATTTTTTCTAATTTATATATTAATTTTTCTATGTCTTCATCAAATATCTTAAAAAATAACTGTCTTCCTGATACTAATTCTGATAGGTCTATTTCTACTTCAAACCTTTCTAATTCTTCTAATTCTAAATTATTTTCTATATTTTCACTTTTTTTAATTTTATAGAGATTTTTTATGCTGCATTTGTATTTTATATTTGCCAGAGGAAGAGGCAGAGGATTTAGAGGAGCATTTAGAGGGAGAAGATTTAGAAATATTCTATCATCTCAGGGCTATGTAGGCAAATCTAGCCAGGCAAGCTCATCCTCGAGGGGAAATGTAACCCCTTATATAGAGGTAAATGTATCACAAAATGTAGAAAAATTCCCTACCAAGTTAATCAGGGATTATAATTTAAGAGTATATGAAGATAACGACCTTGAGGCATTTAAATTAAGAGAATGTACTAAATGTAAGCGTGATGAAAAAATTATCCTTGATAATATTTAGGCAGCTATCAATATGCAGAACCTCCGAATATTATTATTGATAATGAACACACTTATCCAATATTTAAACAAAGGAAAATCTACATTTCTTTACTATGTAGTATTTAGAGGATGGAGTACAGGAATCTATGGCAGATAGAAAGACGTTGTTGCCTTTACAAAAGATTACGGTGGAGCAACAAACAAAGGATACGAGAATTATCAAGAAGCATGTAAAGCTACGGAGAATTATTTCAGGCAAGAATATTTTATTCACCCCTCGGTGAAAACAAAAGTACATATTGAGTCCTAGATAGTAAAAGGTATAGAAGAGGTAAAAATGGAATCAGAAAAAGCTCTAAAAGAAAATGAAGAACTTAGGTATAAAAATAAGCAGCTAGAACAACAAAACAATAATTTAGAAAAAGATTTTTAGGAGTTAAGCAAATTTTACGAAGAACTCGAGAAAGATAATGATTTACTTTTTAAAGATAATGAGAGATTAAGAGTTGAGAACAGTAGATCAAAGAAGATTTTAAAAGACAATAACATCGAGATCAGATATAATACAAAAGAATCCAAGGAGTGGAAAGAAGCTCAGGAGGTAGGAAAAGAAGTGCAAGGCGACAAAGATGCAAGATATTTAGGCAAAAAAAAAGTTGAAGAGACAGCTCAGCTACCGCCCATATTCGATGTAGAAGCTTTCAAGAAGGAAATTCTAGAGAATCTGAAAAAGGAACTTAAAGACAAGATGTAGCAAGCTGGAGGACGTTCGCTTTACGTAAAGTAAAAATGTAATTCGATAGTAGGGATTCTGTCCACTATCCCTTTCTTTTTCGTAGTGATTTCTTTGAATTAGAGCTACTTCCATATAAATAGGAATTTTGAATATCTTTATATTTCTTTGCTAATTCAAAATTTTTGATTCTCTTACCATGTTTTATGCAAGCTTTCTTTATAGATTTAAATATGTCAATAATAAAATCTTCTTTTAATTCCTTCAGATAGACATCGTTTTGATAGCTTTTTTCATCTAGCATACCATTCTGATCTATATAATATCCTTTAACTTCTATTTTATATTTTATATTTTTATTTTCTTTAATCTTTTCTTCTACTTCTGCTATTATTTCTAGATAATTACTATATGTTATTTCTAATTCTTCTAAATTTTCTCTTGAATTCATATTGAAAATAGTAGATGTTTGTACTGTAAATC
The DNA here is from genome assembly GCA_002914805.1 of Parasponia andersonii. Classification (NCBI taxonomy): domain Eukaryota; kingdom Viridiplantae; phylum Streptophyta; class Magnoliopsida; order Rosales; family Cannabaceae; genus Trema; species Trema andersonii. The sequence continues at coordinate 339,039 of JXTB01000078.1, forward strand.
AAAATTATCACACTGCATAAAGTTTTATTCTTCTAACAATATACTCCTGACTTTATTATGACTCTTTAAATAATCTGTCATTAGTTCTATTTTTACTTTAAATTCCTTAACTCTCCTAAGGAAATTTTGTTCTATAGCAGTTTCTAATAATGCTATCTTTCTAGTAGTTTCCCTGATATGGATTTCTATATTCTCTTAATTTATTTTTAGATTATAAAACTTATTTAAGAATACAATTCTATCCACAAACTGTACCATTCCAAGTATTTATGTAAAACAAAAATGTATCAAATTTTAAAGTAACAAGCTTGATATTACAAAATCAATATCAAACTAACCTAGAGAATTAATTTTACTAAGCTATCCACTATGTCTTTAGATTATCAATTTAATTCTACTTAATTTTTCCTAGCTTATAAGCCAAGAACCTAGGTCACTTCTACTTCCTCTCTCGAGGACCAAGTGGAGTATATTCAAAAATCTCTAATTCCAATATCTCTATTTAAAATTAAGAACAAAATAATTCATTAAGTTCAAGGTTTTATGGAAGTGATTCAAAGGATCTATATATTTTTTTAGACTATACCAATCTTAGGTTATACTATCTATGGTCACATCTAGAATTCCTTCTCTACTTAGTTTCTCTCTCTCTACTTATATCTTCCTACTCCTCACTCTATATCTCTATCCCTTATATCTCCCCATTTCTATTTCTCTCTCTCTCTCCTTAATTAATTTATAAGAAAAGTTTAGATGCGTAGAAAATCTTAATTTGAATTAGTTTGACCATAATAATTTATTGATTTTTTATAACTATTATGTTTAATTTATTTGTTTTCTACCTGTATTATCTTTACTTTTATTTTATTATTTTTTGATGACAAGATAATCAATTAAGTTGTCTTCAATAAGTTATTTTTGGATTAAAAACTTCAATTTTATATGTTTTGTTAAGTGTAATTTGTTATTATATAGTACTTGTATATTAAGCTTTATGGTGTTTACTGAATCGTAAAATAATATTTGGTTTATTATAATATTTGTTTTTTCTTTTAATTTAATATGAAATATGTAATTATTTATTACTGCAAAACTATATTGTATATTGATTTTCTAGTTCTCTAATATTTCCATTTCTTTCTCTCTCTATGTCTTCTCTCTCTCTCTCTCTCTCTCTCTCTCTCTCTCTCTCCCCGTTAAATATTAAATTAATTGATAAAAAAAGGTTAGACATGCAAAAAAATCTCGATATGATATAATTTGACCTCTCTCTTTCTCTCTCTTTTAAATATTAAATTAATTTATAAAAAATGTTAGACATAGAAAAATCTCAATCTGATATAATTTGATCTTAATAATTAATTACTTTCTTATAAATGAGTTGTTTATTTGTTTGTCTACACTGATGTTGTCTCTATATTTTACTTTCTTCCTTTTTGATGATGAGATAGTGAATTATGTTGTCTTTAATTCACTATTTTTTTATGAAATTTTTTTGTTATATGTGTTAACTTTAATTTTTTCTGATATAGTTCTTGCATAAAAATTTTCTGGTCTTTATTGAATTTTAAAACATTATTTTGTTAGTTATGTTTGTCTTTTTCTCTTTCTATCTCATCTACTCAATTTGTCTCTTGAGAGGTTGTAATCTATCCCCCAACCCAACAGACTTTATATAACCCGCTTAAATTTAATTTATGTTGTTTTTTGTTGGGTTTTTCGAGTTGATATTCAACTGATTTTTTAGGCCATCATGTCACATCCCCTAATTTAAATATGCACCTAAGCTAGAAAATATTTAATTTTTTTTTATATTCATCTTCTAAAATAAAATGGAAAAAAGATCCGGTAAAAATTTTTTTAAAAAATAAAAAGAAATATTTAAACTAAAAAAAAAACTCTTATTAAAAACATCGGAAACAAAAACTTAATACTCAAAATAACCTATGAAATAGAAACACTTAATTTTTAATCCAAAACTAAATACAAGAAAATAAAACTTAAAGTCGATTAAAAACGTCCTAACGCCATTTAGAGATTCCACCGTTGCTGCCAAACAACCTCCAAAGATCTATTACTCAACTAAAAATTTTAAAAGAAAGGGATGAGCTTACGCCTAGTAAGTAAATCTCATGCATGCAATGAATGTCGTGTTTTATGAATAATACATTTTAAGAATCATTACTATGAAACCCCTTCTTTGAAAAACATCTTATTCATAAGCGTTACTATCATAAAACATTCTTTTTTGAGCTCAACATAGTGTAATGCCAAGTCTGTCAGAAGTGATGAGCCATAAACATAGTGTCATGACAAGTATATGACCTTGTAGCTATTCGGATCCTATATAGCTATCATACCACAATAGCTAGCATCGCAGTTTAAACATTTGTTCTTAACATGGTAACTGTAAGTCTTTCAGTCAGGTGCACATACTCCTTTCAAGAACTTGACACACACTTAAATAAAAACATTCTTCTTTGAACAAAATCTGGTTGCATAGTGCTTTAGAAAAATCATTCTTTGAAAATTATAATCTCTTGTGCAATTTATGCAATACTTGTGCATACTCATGTCATAATTAATATGTAAACTAATATAACATAGCATATAATAACATATCATAATGATCATAATAACATCACATAATAGCATGTAAATTTACATATAAACACATAGAGTGAGATTTACTTACATCAAGTCTTTAGAAAAACTTTGTAGTGAAATACCACACAACCAACCGTGTTGAAACCACGTGTCTCTTTTTTATCCTTTATTTTTTATTATTTATGCCAAAAAGGAAAAAAAAACATTCATTATAAAAAATATTAACACATGCTATTATTGCTCTTAAGAAACATATTTTATATATTTGAAAAATACCTATAACATAAAATAACATAATAATTTTCATAACAAAACCAAATCTGTAAACATTCAGCAACCTTGGCATACTTAAATAATTTTAGATTTAACAATATAATTCAGTTTATCCTAAAAATTTGCATAATTCATTAAAACATATAATAAAGATCCAGAAAAATTATCGAAATTTATAAAAAAAGATTTAGTACATTTTTCATAATTTTGATTCCAAATATTATAACCCAGTAAAACTTTTAAACTGAAAACCAATGTACAATGATAGAATTTTATAGATTTTTTTTTTTAAATCAAAATAATCTGAAACTTTATGGAAGCATTTTTAACATAATAAAAACATGTATAAAAATTATAGACTCCAAAATAGACTATTAGATAGCACTTTAAATTCATGAAATTCTATATCAGGATTCATATTAGCACCAAAATCAGCAAAACAATAAAGATTTCAAAAATCATATTTAATTATAGAAATTTCCAAAACTAGTGAAAATATTTGGAGAACCTATCACACATTGATAAACGTCCAGTAAAATTTTAAGTCGAAAAAATATCAATAGCATGGGTTTTTGAACGTTAATAAACGGAAATATTAAGTCTGTCAGATTCACTGATGGTAAGGACAATATAAATACAAAATTTAATAACGAATACAAATAAACTCCTATGATCATAAAAATTTCCAGAATATAATCTAACATATAAATAAACAAGTTGTTAAAATTTCAGGTTATAAAAAAATTCTAACCCTAGATATCATAGGTTGAATTTTGATCTAACAGCAGCAAAAAAAAACAATAAACTCAAAGAAAAGAGTGTTTTTAAATATTTACCTTCTTCTTAAAAATTGAAGAAAACTAAGCAAAAACTCTTGAAAATCACAAATACTCTTAAAAACTATGAGAGAAAGTTAGGTAGAAAAAATTTAGGAGGAGACTTAATTGTATTCTTATGAGAAAGAGGGCTTAGGATTTTTTTTTTTTAAAAAAAAAAAAAATCAATTAATATATATTTTTTTTAATCATATCACTTCCTTCTTCTTTTTTTTTTTTTAAACTAACGTATTAACCTATTGCTAGGTTTCATCAAGTTGTGGGAAATTTCCATTTTCTCCTTTTTTTGACTAAATTAGAATTTTATTTATTTATTTATTTTGTAATAATAAATAAATACAAACCAAATCTATAAACAAGTAACATAATAAAATAAAATCTATATATTAATACATATATAAAAAAAAAATTGTAGAATCAAAACTTCACGCACGACACACTTATTTTATCATTGTAATAATAATAATGACACTACTAATAATAAGAATAATAACAATAGACATACTTAATCATATAGATGATGTGTGCTTTATTAAAACTTAGGCATATATATATAAGTTTGTTATCAAATTATTTGGACTCAAAAAACAACTAGACTAAGATTTAAACAACAATAATTACTAGAATAATTCACTTAACTCAATAATAGATATAAATTAATCACATTATTATAACAATCACATATAAATACTAATGCATGAAAATTTATTTCTCATTAGACACGTAGTCCAACTTGGCTTTCATGTGCGTATTTCACTGCAACCGTATTCACAAAAATTTTATTAGTGCATAATCGTTTTACTTATCATAACCATAGGTTTAAAACACATGAAAAATAAAAATTATATTATAGGATAGACTTAATATTACACATCAGGTATTTTGTATAGATCTACAACACTTTCTAGAGAGTAGGCATTATCACTTTCGGCTATGGTAGTAAAACATGAGTTTCGGAATAAAGATTGAGCTTAGAAAAACTGGAGATTATTTTTGAAATTTGATTTTAATAGAGACAGAATTTTGGCAATTTTGCCAAGGATCAGTCTTTTAGTAAGCTTGCAAAAAGTAGCCATTTATTAACCAACCCTTGTGAATTTGGCCATTTGGCTAGGATCTTCTATGTTGAAAATAGTGTGATATTAAAACACTCGTTAGGTCGAATTTGTAGTTTTATTAAGCATATTTATACATAGAGGAGTGCTAAATGCATAATCTTTCTTACTCACTTTTACAAATTCCAATCTCATTATCGGATTCGTGGATTCTATAATCCAGTTTAATATTTTAATAATGCAATAAATCATAATAGAGTTCCCGAATCTACATATTAAACAGTAAAAAATGTGAGATTAAGAGAGCAAAGAAGAGTCTAGAAAAAAAAGAATACAACTACCACTCCTCTTGTACATAGGTCCTATTTGGCATGGGTTCCAAAGATCTTTTAAATCTCAAAAGATCTTTTAAAGAGTATTTGGATGAATATTCATAGGATCTTTTTTTATTTAGAAGATCTCTCTAAGGAAGTATGGACCCAGTAGCTTCTCTAAAAAGGTCTTCTAAAAAAATCACGGGAAGCTGTTATGAGTTTTCATGAAACTTTTGTATTTCCTATTCTATTCTCTTTTTAGTGAAGTGAAAAAATTTAATTCCATCCTAATCCCTTACTACTCTATAATGCACAATTCTTTTTCTAACAAAATTTTTTTATTACTTGCCATCATCTCCTAAAAAAAATCCTAAGCTCAATATTCATCACAATTTCAAGGTTAGTGTTTTCACCATTTATTTTCTTGTACTATTGAATTTTAATGTTGTCCTATAGTTTTCATTGCCCTTTTTTTTGGTTTCTCTTCTTCTCTTTTAATAGTTCGTAAGAGACCAAATCGATATTTTTTGGCTAAAATATATTATTCTTGAATAACAAATGAACCATAGAATTGGGACTTGGAAATGAAGAAATTAAATGCATATGATCGGTAATTTTTGGGATTCTTGATTACTATTTTTTGTGAATAAAATATGGTTGTTGGTTAGTTTTTTTTTTTTTATTTGAAAAAAAAACAATATCAGAATAATTATAAAGTTTTGTGGACTTATCAAAATATCATATAATAATAAATATTTTATTTTTAGTTGATAATTGTTATGAAGATTTTTATTTGTCTTATTGTATTTTATTTTTGACATATATTGCTTTCCTATGATTAGAGTTTCTACGTGATAAGCTATTTTTTATAAAGTTTCTATATGTCTTATTGTACTTTGTTGATTATCATTCTTTGTTTAATATTCCATATGTTAATCTAATTAGTTTAATCCCGAATAAAAATTGGTTGTAGATTTTAGTGATTGTTTCTTTTTTCATTGTCATCTGTTTTACATTGTTAATTTTTAAACTAGAATGGCAACTAATGGAACACAAGGAAAAGCAAAAGCAATATGGGATACACGAACACATTAGATATGGGTTGATTTAGCTGTAAAGCACATGAGAGCATGTAATAAAAATTGAGCGCATTTGAGCAAGTCAGGTTGGAAAATTTTAATTGAAAAGTTTAGCACAACAACATGTAGAAATTATGAGTATAAGCAAATGAGGAATCATTGGGATAGTGTTAAAAAAGAGTGGCAACTATGGGATTCATTACTTAGAGGAGAGACTGGGCTAGGTTGGGACATACAAAGGCAAATTATAGAGGCTTCGAATGAATGGTGGGAGACAAAATTAAAGGTAGCTATTTCATATATATTAACTTAATAATTATGATTTATAGAATAATCTTTGTATTATCTATTTATCTAACTTAATAAAAAACACACAATAATATCCAGATGTTGCTAAATTTTGAGTCAAAGGTCTAGAACATTCATTCAAGTTAGATGAGTTGTTTTGAGATGTTACTGCTATAGGAGCTAGAGCTTGGGCATCAACGTCTGGTTCAATACCTCCTTTATACATCCAACCATCTCAATTCGATGGCAACCTTAATGCTAAAATAAGTGAAAATTCTAAAAAAAAAATGATTATGAGGAGACTGGTAGTGTTCCAAAGAAGAAAAAGCTACTTGACCCAAATAGGAAATGGTTTAAGAAGGAGAAGAGGAATAATTCTATAACATTAATGCTAACCAATCAACTCAAAGAGGTTTGTGAGGAAATCAAAAATAGGAGCTCATATATAAGTACTGACCCACCTGGCTGTAGTGTTCAAGAAGTTATTGATCAGTTAGCTACACTACCTTGTTGTAAACCAATGAGCCCCCTTTTTAAAATGGGGACTAATTTGTTCAAAAAGAAGGCAAATAGGGAGATTTTTGTAGCTTTGAAGGAACTGGAATATCAAATTGGTTGGTTGAAAAAGCAAGAATTCAACTTATAAAAAAGACATGAATGAAGAATATATACAACATTCTATAATAGAGGAAATGAAATTCGATAAACTTGCTACTGTCGCTGCAAGAGCATCAGTATACTATTATAATAATTTTTTGGTCAAAGAACTGTGTAGAAATTCACCTCATACAGGATGGAAATTCATGATAGAGATACTTGATGGAAATGACCGAAGGTGTCATGAGATGTTTCGAATCGAAAAGCATGTTTTTTTGCAAATTGTGCGAAAGATTGAGAAACTATGGATTAACTTCTAGTAAAGGAGTGAGACTAAAAGAGGCAGTTGGTATATTTTTGATGATCTTAGGACATAGTGCAGATAATAGAATAGTTCAAGAAAAATTTCAATGTTCAGATGAAACTGTTAGTAGATAGTTTGTGATTTTATTGGAAAAAATGAGTATGCTTGCTTTGGATGAAATTAGAGCACTTGACAATTTGTTGAAGTCCAGCATTATGTTCGATGCAATCCTAGATATTGGCCATAATTTAAGATAATTCTAAATATCTTCATTTAGATGTTTTAAATGTATGTATTATTTACTTTTCTAATTTTTTTTCTTGTATTATTTTTGATAGAATTGTATTGGAGGTATAGATGGAACATATGTTCGAGTATCACTACCAGTTGATGAACAAATTCCATACATCGAAAAAAAAGGTTGTCCTACACAAAATATTATTACTGCAAGTGGGTTTAATATGTTATTCACATTTGTTTGCCCAGGATGAGAAGGAACTACACATGATAATCGTATATTTCTAGTAGCATTAAGAAACACTGATATTAAGTTTCCTAAACCACCAAATGGTATATCATACTCATTTATAAGTTTTCTTTTTTCATGTATATTTTAAATTTTTCTCAAAAAAATTATTTGACTAACTTTTTTCTTTAATATATTGCAGATAAGTACTACTTGTTTGATGCAAGCTATCTAAATATGAAAGGTTATTTAGCTCTATATAAAGGGGAAATGATATGAACTCCGCCAACTTGTGACGAAACCCAAAACAAGGATGATACCTAGGACCGTTCTATAATCAAATTCGGATAGAAAACCTCGACCCAACACCTATAAAGAGATGTCAATCTTGGTATAAAAGAAGATGCCACAATCAAGGAAGGAAAACTCGATTGATAAGTCAAGGGATGAAAGCCACAGAGAAATCTAATAAGTTCGAATAAGTTCCCAAAGAACCAAAGAGAAATTGCTCTTAATTTTAATGAATTGTAATCCGATTTTTTCATTTAGCTAATAGCTATTTATATACATAAGGACTACGAAAATTAGCTACTAAAAACATCTAAGAAGCTATCCAAAATAAGAAAAGGAAACTAAAATAACCTAAATCAATTCAGAGAATTAATTTCCTACAATTACCCTAAAAAACACGCCTATTGCACAATAAAAAAAAGGAAAGTATCTAGATTGGTATGCAAACCTTACAACTCAGCAATAAAATTTATAATAAATAAATAAGAAAGGTTATTTAACTAATTACAGCCAACCATTCTCTTCGATGAGTCAAAAATGGGTAAGTATCCAAAATCAGGAACTAAGCTTTAATTCACGCACCCTTGAGCAATCCTCTTGTGAGAGTCTTTTGTAGATTATTCCAAAACTTGAATAATGGAAATCTGACCTTGTGGACCATGTGGAACATCATACTTGGGCCTCCTAGAATTTATCTCAGTCCAAATGCTTTGAATCAACCCATTGAGAGACTCCTTAAATCTTTTAGCTCGAGCTCTTCTAACCGGTCTAATTGGAACTTGAATTGGCTCCTTTGTAACCGTGCCTGGATTTGCATCATTCCCATCCTCTTGAAAAGGATTTGTCCTCAAATCTTCACCTTGTTTATATCGGATGACATATAGAAATGTCTCAATAAACTCCACCCATCGTGCAAGCCTCTTATTTAACTTGTGCACCTTTAAAGAGCTTCAACGACTCATGATCAGTGTGAATCACAAACTTCCAAATGTAACGTTGCTATTTTTCAAAGCTTGAACCAATGCATACATTTCTTTATCATAAGTAGGGTAGTTTGAAGTAGCCTAACTTAGTTTCTTGTTAAAATATGCAATTGATCGTCCTTCTTGCATAAGAATTACGCCAATACCTAAACTTATGCTCGTTGGACTTGGCCATTCTTGGATAGCACAAATCTTTTCTTCATCAACCTATCTTTGTAGTTCCTTCATCTCCTCGGGATTACTCCTATAGGCTGGATGATCTGGAATGATGGCACCTACATGAAGTCAATTCGATACTCAATCCCTCAGATTAGTGGTAATCCACTAGGAATTTTCTTGGGAAAAACATCACCAAATTCCTGCAAGAGAGAAACAACAGAACTATGCAAAACAGGGTCAAGTTCATTAGTGTTTAAAAATGCCTCTTTGTACAAGAGTGCAATCATCAGCTGGTTTGAAAACCTCACTCTCTTAATTTCTTTGGCTTTTGCATAAAAATTATTTTCTTTTCTCTTTGTTTTTCTCTCAATGCCTGAATCTATTCTTGCCTTTTCTCACTTTTTTTCTTCGGCCTCTCTCTCTTTTTCACTCTTTCTCTTTTGATCATTCTCTTTTTATAACCTCACTTGATCTTCATGAACTTCTTTTGGCGTCAAAGGAACTAGAGTGATTGTCCTTTGATAAAGTACAAACGAGTAATTGTTGGTGAAGCAATCATGTTTAATACGCCTATCAAATTGCCATGGTCAACCTAGTAATAAGTATCTAGCTTGCATCGGAACCATATCGGACAAAACTTCATCTTTATATTTCCCTATACGAAAAGAAACTAACACTTGTTTATTCATTTTCAATTCACTACTATCATTTAACCACCGCAACTTGTAAGGCCAGGGATACTTCATGATCGGTAACCCTAATTTCTCTACCATAGTAGTGCAAGCAATATTAGTCCAACTACCACCATCAATAATCATACTACATACCTTGTTTTGAATGTGGCACCTAGTATGAAAGATGTTTTCTTATTGCACCTCTTTATCTTCTTTGACTTGCACACTCAAAGCTCTCTTTGCTGATATGAATCCTGCCAACTTCTGACGAAATCCGAAACAAAGGTAATGCCTAGGACCGTTCTACAATCAGATTCGAATGGAAAACCTTGACCCAATACCTATAAGGAGATGTGAACTTTGGTATAATGAAAGACGCCATATTCAAGGATGGGAAACTCGATTGATAAGTCAAGGGATGAACGTTACAGAAAAATCTGATAAGTTCGAATAAGTTCCCAAAGAACCAAAGAGAAATTGCTCTTAATTTTAATGAATTGTAATCTTATCTTTTCATTTAGCTAATGGCTATTTATATACATAAGGACCATGAAAATTGGCTGTGAAAAACATCTAAGAAGCTACCTAAAACAAGAAAAAGAAACTAAAATAACCTAATTCAATTCAAAGAATTGATTTCCTACAATTACCCTAAAAAACACACCTATTGCACAATAAAAAAAGGAAAGTATCTAGATTGGCATGCAAGCCTTCAACTCAGTAATAAAATTTATAATAAATAAATAAGAAAGGTAATTTAACTAATTATAGCCAACCATTCTCCTTAATGAGTCAAAAATAGATAAGTCACTAAAATCAGGAAACTAAGCTTTAATTCACGTACCCTTGAGCAATCCTATTATTAGAGTCTTTTGTAGATTATTCCAAAGCTTGAATAATAGAAATCTGACCTTGTAGACCATGTGGAACATCATTCTTGGGCCTCTAATAATTTATCTCAGTCCAAATACTTTGAATTAGCCCATTGAGAGACTCCTTGAATTTTTTAGCTCGAGCTCTTCTAACCGGTCCAATTGGAACTTGAATTGGCTCTTTTGTAACTGTGCCTGGATTTGCATCATTCCCTTCCTCTTGAAAAGGATTTGTCCTCAAATCTTCACCTTGTTTATTTCGGATGACATATGGAAACGTCTCAATAAATTCCACCTATCGTGCAAACCTCTTATTCAGCTTGTGCTGACCTTTAAAGAGTTTCAACAACTCATGATTAGTGTGAATCACGAACTCCCAAATGCAATGTTGCCATGTTTTTAAAGCTTGAACCAACACATACATTTTTTTATCATACGTAGGATAATTTGAAGCAGCTCAAATTAGTTTCTCGTTAAAATATGTAATTGGTCGTCCTTCTTGTATAAGAACTACGCCAATACCTAAACTTACGCTCGTTGAACTTGGCCATTCTTGGATAGCATGAATCTTTTCTTCATCAACCTGTCTTTGTAGTTCCTTTGTCTCCTCGGGGTTACTCCTATAAGTTGGATAATCTGGAATGATAGCACTGTGCACGAATTCAATTCGATACTCAATCCCTCGGTTTCGTGGTAATCTACTAGGAATTTTCTCGGGGAAAACATCACCAAATTCCTTGAAGAGAGAAACAACAGAACTATGCAAAATAGGATCAAGATCGTTAGTGTTTAAAAATACCTCCCTATACAAGAGTACAATTATCGGCTAGTTTGAAAACATCACTCTCTTAATTTCTCTGACTTTTGCATAAAAATTATTTTATTTTCTCTCTGTTTTTCTCTCAATGGTTGAATCTATTATTGCATTTTCTCTCTTTTTTCCTTTGGCCTCTCTCTCTTTTTCACTCTTTCTCTTTTGTAATCTCACTTAATCTTCATGAATTTCTTTTGGTGTCAAAGGAACTAGAGTGATTGTCCTTTGATTAAGTACAAACGAGTACTTATTAGTGAAGTCATCATATTTAATACGCCTATCAAATTACCATAGTCGACCTAGTAACAAGTGTCCAGTTTGCATCGGAACCACATCGCACAAAATTTCATCTTCATATTTCTCGATACGAAAAGAAACTAACACTTGTTTATTCACCTTCAGTTTACTACTATCATTTAACCACCGCAACTTGTATGGCCGGGGATGCTTCATGGTTGACAACCTTAATTTCTCCACCATAGTAGTGCTAGCAATATTAGTACAACTACTACCGTCAATAATCATACTACATATCTTGTTTTGAATGTGTCACCTAGTATGAAAGATGTTTTCTCGTTGCACCTCTTCATCTTCTTTGACTTGTGCACTCAAAGCACTCCTTGCTGATACGAACCCCGCCAACTTGTGACGAAATCCGAAATAAAGATGATGCTTTGGGCCGTTCTATAATCAGATTCGGATGGCAAATCTCGACCCAACACATATAAAGAGATGTGAACCTTAGTATAAAGGAAGATATCACAATCAAGGATGGAAAACTTGATAGAGAAGTCAAGGGATGAATGCCATAAAGAAATCTGATAAATTCGAATAAGTTCTCAAAGATCCAAAGAGAAATTGCTCTTAATTTTAATGAATTGTAATCTGATCTTTTCATTTAGCTAATGGCTATTTATATATATAAAGACCACGAAAATTGGTTGCTAAAAACATCTAAGAAGCTACCCAAAATAAGAAAAAGAAACTAAAATAACTTAATTCAATTCAGGGAACTGATTTCCTACAATTACCTTAAAAAACACGCCTATTGTACAATAAAAAAAAAAGGAAAGAATCTAGATTGGAATACAAGCCTTACAACTCAGCAATAAAACTTATAATAAATAAATAAGAAAGGTAATTTAACTAATTGCAGCCAACTATTCTTCTTGATGAGTCAAAAATGGGTAAGTCACCAAAATCAGGAAACTAAGCTTTAATTCACGCACCCTTGGGCAATCCTTTTATGAGAGTCTTTTGTAGATTATTACAAAGCTTGAATAATGGAAATCTGACCTTATGGACCATGTGAAACATCATCCTTAGGCCTCCAAGAATTTATCTCAGTCCAATTACTTTGAATCAGCCTATTGAGAGACTTCTTGAATCTTTTAGCTCGAGCTTTTCTAACCGGTCCAATTGGAACTTGAATTGGCTCCTTTGTAGCCGTGCCTGGATTTGCATCACTTACCACTAACAAATCTCCTTGGGCAGGGTATTACTCTTCATCGGCATCCTCCAATGGTGGTATATACTCCAGTTACCTTGCCTAAGGCTTTTTAACTTGTTATACAATTCCCAGTAGTAGTAGCTCGGTACAAACCTCTTTCTCGTCACTGTTTTCATCTCCTCCCATATCTCTATTGGACGCTCCCTATTTCTTCTCCTATTCATTACCAACTGATCCCACCATATAATTACATAATCAAAAAATTCAATGGCAGTAAGCATTATCTTCTTAATCTCGGAGTAATTATGGCAATTAAATGCTAATTCAACCTTTTTCTCCCACTCAAGTTAAGCTTCTGGATCATTCTTACCTTGAAAGGATGGAATCTTCATCTTAATACTATCCAGTGAATTATCTTCTCGATTCCTAGCTCCTCTAAACTACCTACCGTATCTCCTATTGCCAACTATTGAATCTCGGTCATCTTCATCACCAAAAGTATCTCCATAATACTCTTCATTTTCAGTCCTGACTTCCCTATGCTGTTATCTCTCTCTTCCACGCATATTAGGAGCGATTTGTGGCTGTTCCTCATGTTAGTTCTCTATTCTGTCCATCCGCTGATGAACCTACTCCATCTCTGCTCTCATTACTCTTCTCATCTCGCCAATTAAGGCTTCCATGATTTTTCACTCTTTCTCTTTTGATCACTCTCTTTTTGTAATCTCACTTGATCTTCATGAACTTCTTTTGGTGTCAAAGGAACTAGAGTGATTGTCCTTTGATTAAGTACAAATGAGTACTTGTTGATGAAGCTATCATGTTTAATATGTCTATCAAATTACTATGGTCGACCTAGTAACAAGTGTCCAGCTTGCATCGGAACCACATCGCACAAAACTTCATCTTCATATTTCTCGATACGAAAAGAAACTAACAGTTGTTTATTCACCTTCAGTTCACCACTATCATTTAACCACCGTAACTTGTAAGGTCGAGGATGCTTCATGATTGGCAACCCTAATTTCTCCACCATAGTAGTGCTAGCAATATTAGTACAACTACCATCATCAATAATCATACTACATACCTTGTTTTGAATATGGCACCTAGTACAAAAGATGTTTTCTCGTTACACCTCTTCATCTTCTTTGACTTACGCACTCAAAGCTCTCCTTGCCACCAACAAATCTCCTTGGGCAAGGTATTCCTCTTCTTCAGTATCCTCCAATAGTGGCATAAGATCGGTGTCATCTTTGTCTTCGGTTTTAATTTCACCGTCATCTCCTAACACCATAACTCTTTTGTTTTGACATTGGCTAGCTATGTGACCCCTTCCTTGACATTTAAAGCACTTAATATCACAATTCCTAGAAGTAGAAGAATTGGATTTACCTTAATTTACATGGCTAGTCATTTCTTGCTTTTTCTCAGCTTTAGGTTTCATTGTAGGTTGCCTCTCATCCTTCTTCCATTGATTCGATTTCCAAGTGGATGTACTTGGATTTTTGCTTGGACGTGTGCTACCCCTCCTCTTGAGTCGGTTCTCAATTTTTATAGCCATGTGGACCATAGTAGTGCTAGCAACATTAGTACAACTCCATGTAATGTTGCAGTTCTACCACATTAGCAATTTCTCGATTCAAACCAACCAAGAATCTGGACATTGTAGCCTCTCGATCCTCCTCTACATTTGCTCGAATCATAGCAATCTCCATCTCCTTATGATATTTCTGTATACTCTAGTTACCTTGCCTAAGGCTTTGCAACTTGTTATACAATTCCCGGTAGTAGTAGCTCGGTATAAACCTCTTTCTCATCACTGTTTTTATCTCCTCCCATGTCTCTATTGGATGCTCCTTATTCTTCTCCTATTCATTACCAACTGATCCCACTATACAATTGCATAATCAAAAAATTCAATGGCAGCAAGCTTTACCTTCTTAATCTCGGAGTAATTGTGGCAATCAAATATTAATTCAACCTTTTTCTCCTACTCAAGGTAAGCTTCTGGATCGTTCTTGCCTTGAAAAGATAGAATCTTCATCTTAATACTACCCAGTGAATTATCTTCTCGATTCCTAGCTCCTCTAAACTGCCCAGCATTCCTCTTATTACCAACAATCGAATCTCGAACATCTTCATCTCTAAAAGTATCTCTATAATACTCTTCATCTTCATCACTAAAAGTATCTCTATAATACTCGTCATTTTCAGCCCTCACTTCCCTATGCTAGACTCTCTCTCTTCTACGCATATTAGGAGCGATTTGTGGTTGCTCCACATGTGAGTTCTCTATTCTGTCCATCCGCTCATGAACCTGCTCCATCTCGGCTCTCATCACTCTCCTCATCTCGCCAATTAAGGCTTCCATGAGAAGTTTTGGATCACCTACTTTAGATGTATCTCCAGAATTATTTCTATCCTTGTTGTCTGACATGTTTGCTGCAAAACAAAGTTAGAAAAGAAAAGACTTCACACACTCTCTCACGTGTTTCACTCAATTTCACTCGTGTTTCACTCGAATATATCAAATTGGCTTTTACCCTCTTATGTGCTCACAACTCTTGCCTTTTTCCACTCGTAATTCTTATCAAACTAATTCAAACAAATAATGAGAATTTCTTAACAATAATCCACAAAAAAAAACTCACCAACCAAATCAGGATTTAATGTAATAATCTGGAATAACAGTTTCTGGAATTTGACAAGCAAAGAAAGCGAAACAAAGAAAAAAAAATGCACACAAAACTTTGAAGGCTATGAAAATGATGAAAATGATGGATTTTAGGCCCGAAACTAGGGTAAACAATATGTGATCAGTTCAGAATTGTAGGGCTCGGAATAATCTTTGATTTGATATATAATAATAGTCGTTTCGATACATGGATCAAAAGTTACGACCGTTTTACTGAACTACCCTAAAAAATCTATAATTCAACCACTGATTCTTCTCTCTCTTTTTTTTTTTTTTTTGAGAACCCAGATAATAACTGAAAGGTACAAAGATATAAATTCAGATTCAAAAGCAAATAAGCAATCTATATTGGCTACGACTAGAACAGATCGAGTTTATGTGCTTCTGGATCGTTCTTACTTTGAAAAGATGGAATCTTCATCTTAATACTACTCAGTAAATTATTTTCTCGATTCCTAGCTCCTCTAAACTGCCCACCATACCTCTTATTGCCCACTATTGAATCTCAGTCATCTTCATCACTAAAAGTATCTCTATAATACTCTTCATCTTCAACCCTCATTTCCCTATGTTAGAATCTCCCTCTTCCATGCATATTAGGAGTGATTTATGGCTATTCCACATGTGAGTTCTCTATTCTGTCCATCTACTCATGAACCTGCTCCATCTTAGCTCTCATTACTCTCCTCATGTCACTAATTAAGGCTTCCATGAGAAGTTTTGGATCACCCACTCTCGATGTATCTCCAGAATTGTTTCTGTCCTTGTTGTCTGACATGTTTGCTGCAAAACAAAGTTAGAAAAAAAAATAGGTCCTCACACACTCTCTCACATGTTTCACTCAGTAATAAATCACTCAATTTCACTTGTATTTCACTCGAATATATCTGATGCAAATCCAAGCATGGTTACAAAGGAGCCAATTCAAGTTCCAATTGGACCGGTTAGAAGAGCTCGAGTTAAAAGATTCAAGAAGTCTCTCAATAGGCTGATTCAAAGTATTTGGACTGAGATAAATTCTTGGAGGCCCAAGGATGATGTTCCACATGATCCACAAGGTCAGATTTCCATTATTCAGGCTTTGAAATAATCTACAAAAGTCTCTCACAAGAGGATTGCTCAAGGGTGCGTGAATTTAAGCTTAGTTTCCTGATTTTGGTGACTTATCCATTTTGGACTCATCAAGGAGAATAGTTGGCTGCAATTAGTTAAATTACTTTTCTTATTTATTTACTATAAATTTTATTGCTGAGTTGTAAGGCTTGCATGCCAATCTAGATACTTTCCTTTTTTTTTATTGTGCAATAGGCGTGTTTTTTAGGGTAATTGTAGGAAATTAATTCTCTGAATTAAATTAGGTTATTTTAGTTTCCTTTTTTGGGCAGCTTCTTAGATATTTTTAGCAGCCAATTTTCGTGGTCCTTATGTATATAAATAGTCATTAGCTAATTGAAAAGATCAGATTACAATTTATTAAAATTAAGAGCAATTTCTCTTTGGTTCTTTGAGAATATATTCGAACTTATCAGATTTCTCTATGACGTTCATCCCTTAACTTATCAATCGAGTTTTTCATTCTTGATTGTGGTGTCTTCCTTTAAACCAAGGTTCATATCTCTTTATAGGTATTGGGTCGAGATTTTCTATCCGAATCTGATTGTAGAATAGTCCTAAGCATCATCCTTATTTCAGGAATCATCACAAGTTGGCAAGCTTCGTAAACTGGAGTGAACAGTACGTGATTAGTTTACATTATAGGGCTCAGAATAAGCTTCAATTTGATGTATAATAATAGTCGTTTTGATACCTGGATCAAAAGTTACGACCGTTTTATTGAACCACCCTTAAAAAACCTCTAATTTAACCACTGATTCTTCTCTTTTTTTTTTTGGAACAATTAAAAGAAAAAAAAAAAAAAAAAAAAAGGGTGGGTTTGAAAAAAAAAAAACAAAAAAATAGAGGATAGATTAAACTTGAGACTAGAATCTGGCTCTGATATCAAATGATATGAACCCCGCTAACTTGTGACAAAACTCGAAACAGTGATGATGCCTAGGACCGTCCTACAATCAGATTCGGATAGAAAACCTCGACCCAACACCTATAAAGAGATGTGAACCTTGGTATAAAGGAAGACGCCACAATCAAGGATGGAAAACTCGATTGATAAATCAAGGGATGAATGCCACAGAGAAATCTGATAAGTTCGAATAAGTTCTCAAAGAACCAAAGAGAAATTGCTCTTGTAATTTGATCTTTTCAATTAGCTAATGGCTATTTATATACATAAGGACCACAAAAATTGGCTGCTAAAAATATCTAAGAAGCTTCCTAAAATAAGAAAAGGAAACTAAAATAACCTAATTCAATTCAGAGAATTGATTTCCTACAATTATCCTAAAAAACACGTCTATTGCACAATAAAAAAAAGGAAAGTATCTAGATTGGCATACAAGTCTTACAACTCAGTAATAAAATTTATAATAAATAAATAAGAAAGGTAATTTAACTAATTACAATCAACCATTCTCCTTGATGAGTCAAAAATAGATAACTCACCAAAATTAGGAAACTAAGCGCTAATTCATGCACCCTTGAGCAATCCTTTTGTGAGAGTCTTTTGTAGATTATTCCAAAGCTTGAATAATGAAAATCTGACCTTTGGACCATGTGGAACATCATCTTTGGGCCTCTAAGAATTTATCTCAGTCCAAATGCTTTCAATCAGCCCATTGAGAGACTCCTTGAATCTTTTAACTCGAGATCTTTTAACCAATCTAATTGGAACTTGAATTGACTCCTTTGTAACCGAACTTGGATTTGCATCAAGAGAGATATCATCTTCCTCAATTTCAAAAAGGTAATCAACCTAGTGGCTATAGAGAATTATTTAACCATGCTCATTCATCGTTGCACAATGTCATTGAGTGTTGTTTTAGTATGTGGAAAGTACAATGAGAAATTTTACACCGCATGCCTAATTATAGTTTGATAAGCAAGTGGCTATTATCTCTGCTTTAATGGTTTTACACAATTTTATAAAGAGGGAGGCCATTGCTGATATGGAGTTTCCTTCTCGTGATGAAGCAAATGATGATTCTTTAACAGAAGATGAATTTAATATTAACTCCTCAGTAGACGAGAGTGAAATGAGAGTTATTCGCGAAAAAATTGCTAGAGAATTTATGCTTAGATAAATATCATTTTATAAGAATTACTTTTGAAATTATTGTATTAGAGTAAGGCTTCAATTTACATGATTGAATTTATTTCTTATGTTTCACTTGAAAAAAAAAATAGTTCTTATGTTTTTATGTCTCTCATTTTATTTAGTAGTTACAAAAAAAATTGTACATCATTTTGTAATTAAAAAAGTTACTCATGGACAAATTTGACATATTTTATTCATAAGAACTTTTATGTTTTACAAAAAGATTTTTGGAGTAACTCATTCAAACAGTAACTAAAAAGCAATAACTTTTACTTCTCTTTCTGTTAAAAAGTAAAAATAAAAGTTATCCTGCCTATATACTCTTACCACTTTTTTTAGACACGTCAGCAAGAGAAAATAGAACTTTCATAAGGACATTCTGACAGCGATAGAACAGAAATGAAGAGGAAAGACGTGGCACCGTTGCCAGCCTATCAATCAAAAACCATTCACCATTTTACTCCACTTTCTCAGTTACCAAACACTTATTTTTACCATATCAAATTCTTCTTCGTCGATCAGTTCTGCCGCTTCAGTCGTTCCTCTTCAATTTTTCCAAAATTTTCATAAGAAGTCAAATGTGGAGCAGAATCGAATCAGTTTCAAGTTCCAGTCTAAATCTAGGGTTAGGGTTAGCGAAAAGATGGTTGTGGAGTAAGAGCGAGACGGGGCAGATATTCGCTGCGGTTTGGGGGAATGGGGACTATGGCAGACTTGGGCTGCGGAGCCTGGACTCCCATTGGAGGCCAGCTCCGGTGCTTCGCGCGGCCTTTCGTGATCAAGGCCTCCGAGCAATTGCGTGTGGCGGTGCTCACACCCTCTTCCTAACAGGTTGTATGTTTCACCTATTCTTTGAAGTTCATCTTTGTTGCCTAGCGGAGTATTTTTTTTTTAGTGAATACAATGATTTTGGGATTCACTCCATTGTTTTCTTATTTGCTTTTGTTTGAAATTGAGGTCGAGTTATTGAAATTATGCGGACTAGTTGAATCGAATGTTTTTAGGTGGGAGAATGCATTGTCTGGCCTTGTGTCTGGCTCAAATTTGATAACTTTTAAGTGCTAGAGGGCCGACAATGGACTTATTTTGAACTATTGTAATTATCATTACTAGGCAACTAGATGAATGCAATAAAAATATGGGAAATTATAAAATGAAATTTAGCTCTGAATTTAGCATTTAGTTATTAACTTTCTTATTTTTTAAATATTTGTCCTCTCACTGAATCCGACAGTCTTTGGGAGGCAGGAAACTCTGAAGTTATTGGTAGATTGGTCCCCATGAGATATAGAACCACAAACCTCATGGAAGCTAACCATGGGCCTGATAGCTTGACTTGACCCTCATGGGTGTATTTGACGTAGTTATACGCTTTCTTTATTGTTTTCATTGGCTTAAGTCTGAACATTAGTCTAAAACATAGTTGCCTTCTTGTTTTTATCAGTTTGGATTCCAAATGTCTGAAAGGTTCATGTAATTGTTTGTTTAGTCTCATCTACTGAGTTTTTATCGCATTGTCAATTGTTCCGCCTCCTTTTGTTAAGCATATGATTATCTTAAAGGAAGGATATTTCTCAATATCTGTAAAGAATTGTGAAGATTGTCTGTTATTTTCAGGTTAGTGAGTGGCTCATATACTGTCTCCTACTTTGACAGAAACTGGACGTGTCTATGCCACTGGTCTGAATGATTTTGGACAGCTTGGGATATCAGATGATGCAACTTACAGTACTGTATGATATTCAGTTATTTCTTTCCCCTGCTTGTCTGTTTATCTTGTCCATATGGATCATTTTTATCAGTGTAGTTATGTTTTATATCTGTCATAATTTCCTAACCCAGCTTTTCCTCTCTTTTTTACATTTTAGTTCACTTGATTCTTTAATATTAAGTAGCTTTATGTTTAATGAAGTTACAGTAGATTACACTATAGAATTAATCGTTTGTGATTAAATATCTCTTCTACCTTTTGAGATGCATTGTTGATTTTCTTTATTTAATTTGCGAAATGGACCAACTTATGAATTACATATGCAAGTCTAGTGTATGTTGTTTCTCTCCATTCATTATTTCTTTTTGTAGAATTACTTTTGCTCTCCTTTTTTGGAAACCATAGTAAGAAAAGTTGGAGTGTTGGTAAAGGGATACTTAAGATGCTATCCTATTTCAAGTGAAACGGTGGATGTTCTGCTTTTTTTGTCTCCCCCCCCGGGGAAATTAATGGAGCTGGCACCATTGGCATTGATATTTTATAATGTTATTTATATGTTTACTTGGTAAGAGAATCTTTATAGCTTTATGATGCTGAGGAATTGTGTCCTTTTGGTTTATCTCGGTCGCGAGTTGGATATGTGGCTTTATCACCATGATTAG
Source organism: Parasponia andersonii (assembly GCA_002914805.1). NCBI lineage: Eukaryota > Viridiplantae > Streptophyta > Magnoliopsida > Rosales > Cannabaceae > Trema > Trema andersonii. The sequence goes on from JXTB01000078.1 coordinate 360,383, forward strand.
AAAAATGGGAAACATGATATGAAGAGAGAGACAAATGATTCTAGAATTTTGGGATTTTCAATGTTTTGAAAGGTGAAAGGCATAACTTGAGGCTTATTTTGGTTCAAAAAGGCGAGACAAGGCTAGTCTCAAGGTGTGTGATAAGGCAAGGAAAGCCTCAAGGCATGACAAGGTGTAATCCCCAACTATGCGGAACAATAAATTGATATTTAGATTTTAGATTTTACTATTATGTTATTACTTAGGATTATTTAAATTTATTATGAGGATTTATTTAATTTTAAGTAACTAGAATTTTAGTATGTTTTAAATTCTTAAGTTAGTTTTCCAATTGTATGTAGTTTCCTACTTTTTTTCAGTTGACTAATTGTCGTTGTTTACCTATCTATAGATAGGCCTAGGTGTGTTACTTATTTGGAGAAGACTCTGAATGAATGAATTACTGATAAGTTTCCACTCGTGTATTAGTTTAAGGGCTGGTTGTTAGAATTGGGTATTCAGTTGTAGTTTGTTACTTAGTTTGGACTGGTTTCTATGGATTAGGGGTCTGTTAGTTAGTTGTAATCTTGGTTAATCAGTTGACTGAGAGTGCCTTTAAAGAGTGTTGGAGGAGCTGGTTGACGGCAGTGCAGTTGTTAATTGTGAATAATAGAGCTGAGCTCATTTGTGGGAGAGAGTGGACCTCGCGAATGTCCATATCTGTGTACGAACCAATCTTGCAATAAAGAAAAGCGTATTTTTCTCTGTTTCTTTTCTTCTCACTTATTCCTGTTACAATGCTAGGAACCTATCATGTTCTCTTTCTCTCTCTCAATTCCCTATCTTTATTCTCTTTTTTCTCCCTAATCTCTTTAAATTCCTTTTTTTCCTGTTCTCATTTCTTTTCTGTCTTTGTTTTATATCACCCAAGTTAAGAAAAATAAATGAAATTTCTCAAGTTAAAAAAAAAAAGAGAAGGGAGAAAAGACTTCCAGATTGCCTGATCAGTGTTTTTACCCCTTGTCAAAAAGCAGTGCTTTTACCCCATGGTTTCTATTCTAAATGGTTTACAAAGCTGTGCCTTGTATTCCGTGCTTAAAAAGGAAACTTTGAGGCACACAAAAAATGCCTTAAGGCTTCAGCTAGCATTTTTAAATTTTGCCTGTATTTATTCCATCCAAATTTATGAGCGGTTAGTTGTGTAAGGTATTTGTATCTTTTAGTAGGAACCAGATTAGAGGAGAATGATAGTTATGGTCAATGCATTAAAATCAGACGTTGATCCAAGCCAATGCATTGAAGAAATCATCTTCTTCTTCTTCTTCGTCTTCTTTTTTCTTTTTTAATCTTGAACATCAGAAACTGTCAAGTCCTCTCTCTCTCTCTCTCTCTCTCTCTCTCTCTCTCTTCTTTTTTTCTTTTTTTTTTTTGAAATTTTTTTGGTCTTCATTTTTCTTGATTTCTTTTTGGAATACACTTTTTTTTCCCTCTGGTATTAGCCGATCGTATTGTTAAACTTCAGAGTAACAGGGTTGTTTGCAGTTAGATAGTTGGTTATTGTAGTTTCCGGTTATGTGCTGTTGCAGGAGCCAATGGAGGTTTCTGGACTTCCACAGGAAATTGTGCAAATCTTGGCTGGTTATTATCACTCTGGTGCTATTACAGGTAGAGTGATAATAATTCATGAAAATATATTTTTTCTCTTTTTGGGTTTACTTTTGCTCAAAACTTAGGGGAGTAATACTTCTTGGGTACGAGTTATGTTATTCATAAAAGCTTTTGTATGTTCGTGATAACTTTTAAACTCTGAAAATATGTGCTTACTTTTATGTTACTCAGAGATTAGAAAAGCATAACACAGCATAACTGAGCATAAAACTCTAGGGTATATTTTTTGATAGATAGCTAGAGTGATTAGAAAATATTTAAACAGTTTAATAATTAAAGGAATTAACACAAAAATAGGAGCTGAAAATTAAATACAACAATAGATAAAGAGTAAACTAATACCTTTGACACCTAAACGGTTTCAGCTTGAAACCGTGTTCCAAAACAACAAAACCAGCTGGTTTTATTCTACCCGAGTCTGCATGAAACAGTAACTAAAAAAATTCTCTCAATTTTTGCATGCAAGGCCTTATTCTAGAACCTTTAGAAAGTATTTACATAGTAGAATGATAATACCCTGATTTTAAATAACGACTTCTGAAACATCATTATAAAGCCACATCAACTCTGTTTTTGAACTTAAGTATTTTATCTTACCAACTAAAAACAGTAATCCATCTTTGAATATGAATTAGGACTTTACCCGGGAACAGCTTCTCAAGTCTTAACTATATACCAAGGGATTATCAAACCACTACCCAACCCCATTCCATCCAACCATCTTTTCTTCATGCTCCCCCTCCTGTCGAATCATTATATGTATAGCCGGAAGAAGTCCAATAATTAGTTTTTCAGGAAAGGTTGGTGATGTTGCAGAAATGTTCCCTCTGTATTTTTTAGGGTTTTATTGCTGACCGCTCTGGGAAAGTATTCTACTATGCTACATAATAAAACTCAAATGGACAATTTGACCTTTAACGTTTTAATTATTAATAATACTACTAATGTTGTGGCTGTCTATTGTAGCTGATGGAGAACTCTACATGTGGGGAAAGAACACAAATGGACAACTTGGCCTTGGAAAAAGTAACTAACTGAACCTGTACTTTTTTATTGATAATAAACTAAACCAGTGCTTATATATGTATATATTGTTTTTGATTTACGTCATTTTACTCAAAGAACTTNGGACATTTGAACATTTTCAATGACTGTTCAACCGTTTACAAAAGTATATGCCAGAAATTGTTTTAAGTGAAAATGTTATGATCTATGATATGCAGGGGCAGCAAAGGCAGTTCCTTTACCAAGTAAAGTTGAAAGCTTGATTGGACTGACCATCAAGATGGCAGCTTTGGGATTTGAGCATTCAGTTGCTGTTACTGGTATATATGGAGAAGTTCTATTATTTTATTCTGCTCTAGATTTGTGACTATTTTAAAGTACGTGTAAGTCAATGGATAGTATTTCCAACTCATATTTTGTTGATATTCGTTAGATGGAGGTGAGGCCCTGAGCTGGGGGGGAGGAGAGTATGGAAGACTTGGACATGGTCATGATTCAAGCAGTTTGGCATTCTTTAAAAGTACAAGGTTGTTTAGTAATGATCTTTATACATACAAGTTAGCAAATGATTTCTTTGTTCCTTTTTTATTTTTTCTGGTTTATTAATAACATTGAATTGATCCTTTACCAGCAGCCTACTGTCTGTTATCGGTGACTGATTTTCATTTACTTTTCCCTCTTTATAATAGTACTGTTATGAGGAATATTTAATTTTTCTAATTAGTAATACTGGATTGATTTTGTACCAGCCTACAGTCTGTCATAAATATTTTCATTTATATAATACTCACCGAAATTCTTGTGATGAATACTTGATGGAGATCACAAAGCTAATTTACCTAAATAGAAAAACCAAATAGTATAATAAGTCTCTGTTTCCTTTTTTTTATTAGTTTGTGATGCGGAAAAAGAGTGGAATAAATTGGGAGTTATTACTATTTTATTAATTAGGATTATTTAGAATTCTTATCAGTTTACCAATTATATTTCCTGATTGTGTTTAGTTTTTGATGTGTTCAATAGCGTATCTATAGAAAGGCCTAGCTTTGTTCTTTGTTCTTTTCACACCTGCTATGAAATATAATCTAAAGTAATCAGGTTCCCTCTCTCTCTCTCTAGAAAGGCCTCCTTTGTTCTTTGTTTTCTCTCTCTCTCTCTCTCTCTCTAGAAAGGCCTCCTTTGTTCTTTGTTTTCTCTCTCTCTCTCTCTCTCTCTCGGTTCTACATCAATTTGTGGTGGAAGGATGTGATTTGATTTATTTTCCTATTGTGTTATTGTGTGATAAAGAGTGCTTTGGTCGATTGAATGAAATTGTCTGGGGTTTCTTGCTCGTTTTCCTCCCTCCATTTTCTTTGTTGTTTCCACTGTTGATGCTCATTACTGGGCATGTTACAACAATAGTGAAGTGCTTGTTTTCTGAGGCCAACTGACGTTGAAAAAGAAATGAAAATATTATATCGATAGGCTTTAGAACTGATTTCCAAACACTTCAAAATCCTTTGGTGCTGCTACTATCAGGAAAATTTTGTAACTAGTTCTTGAAGCTGTAACATTTCCTTTTAATATGGCTCAACAGAAATGCATCACGGCTAATGAATGTAGGAGAGCGTGGTGTACAGCATGGGAAGTCTGATTTAAGATGTCACTTGCTATTCATAAATACTTCTGCAGTCTTTTGTTGATTTGATTCAGATATTTATATTTCTACAGTGAATACATGCCAAGGCTTATAAAGAAACTTGAGGGAATCAAGGTATACTTTCTTTCTCTCAAATTCTGATTAATATTGTCATGTCTCTTTTGGATATATTCTTTCATTTTTCTGTTAATAACTGTAGCTTTTGGCTTCATTATTGATAGATAATAGGTTAGAAAAAGTCGCTTCTGACTTTTGGGCTTTTTGTTCTTTACCCCTTCTTCTTCTTGCCCCTGTTAGTAACTAGTTTCGATAAATAATCAGGTAAAAAGTGTTGCTGCTGGCTTGCTGCATTCAGCATGTATTGACGGTACGTTTTCTATGATTAATCACTTTCTATTATTTATTTATTTATTTTTGATAAAAAAACGAGCTTTGTATTAATAAGAACTATAATACAAAGGTGGTGGATTAGAAATCCACGTAACAATCACACAGGAAAAAAATTACATCGAGGAGCTCCAATTTCTAATCAAGTCAGAAAAGGCAAAGCCTTTAAAGTTTGTTCCATCGTAGTACCAAGTAGTTACCTAGAATCTGACCCTGTCCCACACCATTTCCAAGTATTCTTCTTTTCCTTTGAAGATCCTTCCGTTTCTTTCTAACCAAAGTGCCCAGTAGCTAGCTAAAATAGCTACCTTCCAAAGGCTTCTCCCTCTGTGAATAACATGAAAACCTTGCCCAACTCCTATGAAATCCTGATAAGTTCTAGGGACCACCCAACTCCTACCAAACTCCTTCAACATATTGTACCATAACTTAACAGAGAACGTACAATGCAGGAACAGATGATTCAAAGATTCGTCGTTCTTCTTACATAAAACACACCATCCTGGGAATGATACTTGGTATGGTCGCCTTTTTTGTAACACATCATGAGTATTTAGCTTTTCTAAAGCTAATAGCCAACCAAACACCTTGACTTTATTTGGAACTGGGGCTTTCCATAAGGACTTTGCTGGGGAAAAACTGCCACATTATCCTCGATGGTATAGAGCGCAAACGCTGATTTACAGGAGAAACATGCTAAAGAATCTTCCACCCATATTCTCTTCTCCTCAACATGATAGCATAATCTAACTGAATCCAATCGCGTAAAAAGGTTCAGTAGTTGAGTGATTTCTCTGTCATTCAAATTCCTCATGAAGTGAAAGTTCCAGCTATTAGAGCTGCATAAGTTTGAATATGAGTTTTCTACAAAATCTGCAATAACTCTATTTTTGAAAGAGGAGAGTCTGTACAAAGAAGGAAAAGCTACTTCGAAGGCATCTCCCCCCACCCAGATGTCTCCCAAAATCTAATCCTTGAGCCATTTCCTGCTGTAAACCTTACTTGTTGAAGGAATTCACCATAAAGAGAAGATATAGCTTTCTAAGGGCTTCTTATTGTCGTGCTATCCTCTGATGCTGTATCCAATTGGTTGGAAGAAAGCCCATACTTGCTCTTAATAATTTTATGCCACAAGGAATTTCTTTCGATAGGGAACCTCCACAACCACTTCATTAAAAGAGCTCTATTTCTAGCTAATACCTTACCAATACCGAGCCCGCCTTTGATCTTTGATCGACAAACCACATCCCATGCCACCAAATGCTTCCTGCCCCCTTGATCACTCCCTTCCCCAAAAAAGTCTCGCATTAACTTTTCTATCACTTCTGTTACACACCCTGAGGAGCTTTAAAAATTGACAAATAATAAATTGGAATAAAAGACTACATTGATTGGATAAGTGTCAGTCTACCACCCCTTCAAAGGAAGGCTCTCTTCCACTCGTCTAATCTTTTTGCTACTTTACCCACGACTGGTTCCCAAAAGTCAAACTTTCAGGGGTTACCTCACAAAGGCATGCCCATGTACTTAATTGGCCAACTTCCCACTTCATAACTCAGACTATCAGCCATGGAGTGTACAACCTCATCGTCCACATTAATCCCTAGCAAAGTACTTTTAGCCATATTAATGCACAAGCTAGAGATTGAGCGAAAAACTTCCAACAACTGTAGAATATTCTTAAACTTTTTGCGGTCAACATCCAGAAAGAAAAGAGTGTCGTCTGCAGATTGCAGATGTGAGACTTCCACTCTATCCCTTCTCACCATAAATCCTTTGACCACATGAGTAGCCTTAGCTTTATCAATCATCCTTCCCAGCACATTGACTACTAGAGTGAACAGAAATGGGGACAAAGGATCTCCATACCTCAACCCTTGTTTCCCCTTGGTCTTCCATTAATGAATATGGAGAAAGAGACCGAAGATAAGCAACCCGCCATCCACTTCCTCCAAATAGGTCCAAAGCCTTTCTTTTCTAGGACAGATCCAAAAATTTCCACTCCACGTAATCGTAGGCTTTCTCAAAATTAATCTTGAATACAACTCATGACTTTCTCGACTTTTTGTAATTCTCCACGATTTCATTTGCTATCAATATGTTATCTACAATCTGTCTTCTTTCCACAAATGCTCCTTGAGTATCAGCTATAGTATCCTCAAGGGCTTGTTTTAATCTCAACTCGAGAACCTTTGAAATAATCTTGTACAAGCTTATCACCAAACTAATCGGCCTGAAATCCTTGACCTTACAAGAGCTCATCTTTTTGGGAATTAGGCAGATATATGTCTCATTGGTTAACCTGTTTATAATGCCGTCTTTCTCAAACTCTTGCAACACCTTTATCAAATCTTGCTTAACAACCTTCCATTGAGATTGAAAGACTGCCAGTGTAAACCCATTCGAACCTAGAGCTTTGTTATCATCACATTCAAAGACTGCTCTTCTTATTTCCTCTTTTTCAAATGGTCTTTCTAACCAGTCCCTTACATGTGTCTGAATTGGATGCCAATCCACACCCTCAATGCCTCTATACTCCAACTCTGCTAATTTATATAAAGATTGGTAAAACTCTGTCACCGCCTTCACTATCGACGTAACTCCCATCCTCTAGTTCGATACTGGTAATAGAATTCTTGGAATTTCTTACATTCATTAGTCTATGGAATAACTTCGTATTTGCATCTCCTTCCTTGGCTTACGAGAACTTTGATTTCATACGAAGTGCTCTTTCCTCGAAGATAATCTCCTCTAATTCGCACTTCACAGCAAGGCTTTCTTGTATTAGTTGATCATTCCACCTCCCAGAACCCTCTGACGCATCTAGCTCCCTGACTCTTCCACAAAGTGATTCTTTGATGATCCTCGTGTCCCCAAATGCGTCAACATCCCATCTTTTCAGCTTCTCTTTAATGATCTTTAGTTTGCTTAGAAATTTATACCTTTCCCAACTAGAGGTGCTGCTCTTGTTCCACCATTTTTCCAATTCTTTGTTGAACGATTTATGTTCTAGCTACATATTCTCAAAACGAAATGGGGAGGGTCCCCAACGAGTTGGAGTTGTGTCCAACACTACCGGACAATGATCAGGTACCACTCTAATCTTCATCTCTTGTCTTATATAATGAGAGCTTCCCACTCCACAGAAAAAGGAAACCTATCTAGCCTGCTGCAGATTGGTTGATTTCTGAAATTAGACCAAGTAAATTGGCCATTGCTTAAGGCAGGATCTCTCAAATTCAACTCCCTAATTAACTCATCAAAGCTCAACATGCTTCTTGTATTGCTGACACTATTAAACTTCTCCTGCCCCCTACGTACCATGTTGAAATCCCCCCCTAAATACCACTTTTCCCCGCACAGACTCCATAGCCCGACCACTTCGTCCCAAAACTTGGCTCTAGAACTATATTTGCTAGGACCATAAACCCCAGTGAACCACCAATTATCCTTGCCCTCCATCTCCACCAAGATTGAAGCATAGAAATCTCCCAATATCGTGTTACTAACTTTCATCCTCCTGACATCCCAAACTATCAAAATCCCATGTGCCTTACCTATCGAAGGAAGAATCAGCCATTCTTTAAACTGCAAACGCCATATACTACCCACAAACCTCCTATCAATCTCTTCTCCTTTAGTCTCTTGCAATACTACAATATCATGATTAACTTTGCATATTACCTCCTTAATAGCTCTCCTCTTCGAGGTGGAGCCACTCCCTCTAATGTTCTAGGAGAAAATCTTCATGGGTTACCCTTCTTTCCCCTCCTGGGCACGTTCATGTCGTAATTTATGTTGAACTGCAGATTGTGTAGTTCCTCGATCTTCCCTTTTTTCCTTGCCATGTTTTGAATCTGTGTTTTTTTTGCCGTTGATACCTGTTTAAGCCCCATGCTATCCATTGAGGCACATACATCCTTCCACTACTTGAGGGATCCCCTTACAGTCAATGCATGTCCATTGTCTTTAACTTCCTCAAGCATCAAAAAGGGTTGAACTACACTGATTGGAGGAACATCAATCATTGGACATGAGGTGACCATGTCTATCTGACTACTCGATTGTCCCACCGACTACTCAACTGCATTTAGACTACTAGTTATGTCACCAAACAAAGAGACAAGTCCTTCCAAATTGTTTTCTGGGTTATATTTAACATCTGACCCCGAGATTTGCTCCAGATTCGATTCAGAATTGGAGCTATCAGATGAGGATTTAGGTCTTAAAACCAGTTGACCATCGATGTCCATATCAACTTCAAAGATTTCATTAAACTGCCATGTCATATTACACTTCTCATTATCATCCCTTTCAACTAACGAAGCCCTCCTTGTTTGATGTCTTGAATAAACGTTCAGGTACAAGTGGGAGGAAAATTGGTCTGATCGTTCTACTTCTGTTTTGTTCTTAGTCAATACACCTCCTCGTGTAATTTTCCTTTCGGTCATAAAGTTTCTCTAGCTCTGAATACGTCCCTTTACAAAAGCCTCCTTTTGTTTGGGCTCTAACCGTTTCAAACACTTCCCTGCAGTAACCCATTTATTATAGGCCCTACTTGGTTCAAATTGGGCCCTTCCCATCTGCTCCACCTCCTTGCTCCCAACGTGATGAGCCAATATTGTCTTTGAAGACTGGGGCCTTTTTTGAAACAAATGTTGCTAGGTGGGCTAGGGACCAGTTTCCAATTAGCCCTGAATTTGGCTCGCCTAGTTGTTACAAAGTAGAAAATCTATTGTCATCTCTTATTCCGTGCGTGCACCTAGGTTTAATATTGGGGCATATTGGCTTTTCTAGAGTATTAGCTTTAGTGGGTGTCCTCATCTCCTCCCATGGCTTATGGGTAACTAATTCCCTGGTCTGCTCGTTGGTTTTGTCCGTACTCGTTGTATTCTCTCCTTTATATGCATTGTTCCCGACAAAAGCGCTTAAGAAATTCTTATTACCCGTCTTCTCCAACATCTCTGCATTACTCCCATACTAGACGCGCTTACCCAGGAATTGCTTCTCCTTAGGAGCGTTGTTAGGCAACATGTAGTGTGCCACTTTTGTCGTTGTTCCAACTCTGAAACTTCTCTGCCCAATGTTGATTGCCTTGCTGGGATTATGTGTAGTCTTGCCTCCCCGCGAACGGATGTCTTCTGATTGCGGCTTCGTCGATTGACATATTTTGTCCTCTTGTTCCATTTGTTTCTCCCGCCTCTCCGAATGCCTAGTCGCTAGTCCAATCGAACTACAGACTCCAAACTGGAATTTGTGAATTTGAAGCTAGCAAGGGAAAAACGCCCGTCGTTACAATATTGGATTCTCTCAGAAAATCTAGTTTGGTCACAAGGAACCCGTTTCTGCTCCCTTGACTAGAATCTTAGCATAATTCATAAAATTGAAATTCAAAGTATCCTTTGCAACGTTGATAAATCCTCCAAGCTTCTCGCCTATTACTTTAAACACAATGTTCTTCCAGTGTTCTATCTATTGCCAGACCACTATCCTCACCGGCTTACATTTATACAGATAAAAATACTCATGTTGAAGTAATCTTCTTCTTTCTGATTCACTCGAACACCAGCAAATCGCCTTGTCTGCGTAAGTCTCTAAAACTAAAATCTTCACATTTCTTTGTAATTTTCTACGAATTCCTCTCTTATATCTCTCCAATCCTCCTCTGTGCTTTGTCTATATATGACCACTGGTAAACTATGATTATGCTTAACAATCGAGATCTCGCCTTCTGCTTTGACCATATCATCAGTTATGGCCCTTCCGATCTTCATACCCTCTTTCTGACTTTGAGATATTTCCTACCCAGTACGAAGAAAAAGTTCCTGGTTTCCTTTCCTTCTTCCCGTTAAACTATCCAAACAGTCCTAGAAGTCTCTCCAACCTCTGCCTCTCACCTCCCATAGAACTATGACCTTTCTTTCCACGCCATTCTGAAATTTAACTAGCTGTAGGAATTTTCCCCATTTGTTGTACTTCACCTCCAGCAATAGTAGATAAGAACTTCCCTCGAATTTTCTAAAACATTGCCTGTTACGTTCGTCTTTCAAAGCCATTTCCACCGCGTCAAGTAGCCATGCTGCTCCTCCGAGTTCAAACGATACTTCATAATCTCTCATTCGGTTCCTTTTTAATACCTTGATAGGTCTACCTCCATTAACTATAGCAATCATAAATAACTTGTGATCTGTTCTAAACTCTGTAACAAAGTGTTTCAGACTCATTTCTCTCGACTTAACTCTTTCCAAAAGATGCTCTATTCTTAGATCTCAAAACACAGCAAAATAGAGAGATACTCACACATGTCTTTCATACTATCTTAGTACTTAGTGAACTTGCCTCACAATAGGTTAAGATGAATAAGCAATGCACAATTGCCAATCTTGTTCATTATTTGGCCAATTAAGCCAGTACCCTGCACATATCTGATTCAATACACAGTAGACTGTAAACTGATCAGCATCCTTAGACGCTAGACCGTCAAACTCTTCCCTAATTTCCTCTGGAAAACACGAACGCAACGCGAGAAACCAGATTCAGGGATTGATCAAAACTCGAATTGAAGATTCCTTTTCTCCGATTTGGGGATTTACACCATTCTTCAATGTTTCGAACTCGAACTCAACCAGAGAAAGGGGTGTATGGGAGGGAGACACATTCTTCTTCAATGTTTCGAACTCGAACTCAACTAGAGAGAGGGGCGTATGGGAGGGAGGGAGAGAGAGAGAGAGAGAGGGACGTATGGGAGGGAGAGAGAGAGAGAGAGGCCACATTTGACAAAGACGCAATCACTTTCTATTATGTATCTTCACTTATTAAATTTCGAATGTCCTCTGCACTCTTTAATCTTCCTAATTTTCTAGAAAATGGCTTAGTTGTACTTGTTAAATTTCCTTATTTTCCAGAAAAGGCTTAGTTGTACTTGTTAACTTTCCTTATTTTCCAGCAAATGGCTTAGTTTTTGTATTTGGAGAAAGACCAGCAAATAAACTGGTAAATGCCATGTTTTATTTATTTTAATATTTAGCCCTGTTTTCATGACCCGGTTAATAAGTTCACTGTCAGCTACCTGATTTTCATTTAATTTCTACATGAAATTCGAAATAGGGCTTCAGAGAGATGAACAGTGAAGCAATACCATCCATGATTTCTGAACTTCCTTATTCTGAAGAAGTTGCATGTGGTGGCTATCACACCTGTGTCATGACAAGTAATTTTCTGCCCATCACCCGCTTCTTTTCTTCTTTAGCTAGATGCACTATTTTCTTCTTTGATGTCTTTAAGAAACTAAAACTTATATTCCAGATTATAGGTTATTATGATGCTTAGATCTTATCCTGTGATCCCATTCAATCGAATTAGGATGTCCTGATTTGACGTCTCTTGGTAGAAGTAACATGAAAATCAGAATTATGGGTTTGTTCAATACTCCCAAGTAAAAAGGGGAATCTATTATTAACAACTTTTTCCCGACTCTTTTCAATGTAAAAGAATATGATATCCTATATTCCCAACTTGGATCAAACAAGAGAAATAAACAAACATAAAATTATTCATATATATTCACAATATGTTCCCTATGATATTATGATCGTGTTATAGTAGTGTAAAAAACTTGAATTTGAATGAGAACATAACATAAAAACGCAAAGTCACAATTAATGATGATGACCACTAATTTATTGACCAACACACACTACCATGTGGTACATTGATCCACAAGAAAGGACCTATACTGAAAATTCTCCTTTTTTTACAGTTATGGCAGTTACCCTAAATGTATCTAATGTATCTATAATCCATCAACTATAAATGTACCCCCCTTAACCTATGCCATGTTTTGCACATTCATCAACTTTTTTTTTTTGGCAATTTTGTGACCTGAAATTATTAACTGCGTTTATGGCCAATGTGCAAATAATGTTGAAATAAACAATGGACTTCTGATAGCAAATGGTGTCCTTTATTTGGAAAATTTGAGCAAAAAAATTTTTTATGTAAAATTTACTTTAAAAATTACGTTTTACAGTAAAAAAAAAGTATAAGTTGGACAAACTTTGTTGGTTCAACTTTGTAAAAGTTAAGCACGGACCAAATTACCTAGACGAAGAAAGATAAAAAAAAAAAGGTGCTAGAATAACTTAGTTAAAAGGTTAATACATAATAATGCAGTTTATTCTTTTTCATATGCCATGTAGCAAACCCCAAATTTATTTATCCTCTCGTTGTCATGAAATTCTGTCGTCGTCTTCTTCACCTTTAATCTTCCTTCTTAATCATAGGCTTGAGCAGCCACTGCAGCTCCTTTGTTTTTCTTTTTTTTTTTTTTTTATTAGGTTATTGTTTTAACTTACAAATTACAACTGAGATTCAGAATTTGTCGAGTGTTTTTTGGTTGATTAGTTGATGGACAATCCTGCCTTGTGAGATTGAACTGTCCTTCAAACAAACAGGACTGACAAAGGCCAGAAGAACGTTAGGAGAGTAGAATTGAGAAGGCGTGGGTTGCTGAAACTTAGGCATAGCCACAATAGGTTCTGTTGTGTCAAAGAAGAAGACACGGAACCGAGAGAGTAAATTAAAAAATCTTATTAGAGTTTTTTTTTTTTTTTTTTTTTTTGGGAGTCTGAAGATATGTAGTACCAGGCCTAATTTTGTGTTGCATTTTGAATTCCCCACATTGCCCTTGTTCCAGTGTTAGACGAATTAAAATGAATTAAATAGCTCTTATTGATGTGTGTTTCACTGAATTAATTGAATAAAGTCAATGTAAATAACAATTATTGCTAATTTCCTAGCAAATTACCTGGTACAGAAATTTTTGGTTTACCCTTTGATTTTCCAACCTAGTGTTATTGCTTATGCTGTTTGGTGTTTCTAAAAGATTGAACTCTGACTTTATGCATTTTTCCTCTTCTACTATATGCCTTATTAAATATAGGTGGCGGAGAATTGTACACTTGGGGTTCAAATGAAAATGGATGCCTCGGTATCGGGTACTTTCTACTTCAGGATTTAAAATGCTTCTTAGAAAGAAAATATGTCCATAATTACAGCTTTTGAAATGTTATGAATTTTTATTTTCAGTACTACAACTGTCTTTCATCAACCAGAAAGAGTTCAAGGTCCTTTCGTGGAATCTACTGTTAGCCAGGTTATACTGCTCTCATGGCACCAGTATTTCTTAATGTTTTTATATGACTACTTTTATTTATTTATTTTTGTATATGGGAACAATTACATGTTTTATTTTGTGAACTGAATGAAATCTTCTGGTTTAGCATTTTCTCAAAATCTCAAGTTTCTTCAATTATCTTGTTAGTTGAGATCCTAACCAATGCGTGGAAAGAACCTGTCAAAAAATGAGTATGGAAAGAATTTCATACAAAGGTAACTAAGATTTCTCTAGCAATGAGTAGCTCGAATCCAGGAATCCTTGATTATGTATACTTTTGTGTTCATATGCATATTTAAGGGATTTTGTGAGAGAAAAGGTAAAACGGACAAAGGAGGACCGTTTGTCCACCTAAGCATAGATCTCAAAGACAAGATATATGACAAAATACAACAAAAAACTATAAAGAATTACACAAGATTATGCCAGTTCTTGAAAATCGTAAAAATTGGAAAATCCTTGAACTCTTTAGCTGCAGAAACCTAGAGAGAAGCCCGGAACGAGACTTTGTCACACCACAAAAAGTCTATTTTTGTTATTCAACATCTAAGATATGGGAGTTCCTTTTCCAAACAAAGAACACAGTGCGAAGAGTGAACACTGCTAAATAATCTTGGCTCAATTAGCTTTAACATATCCTGGAAACCTCTCAATAGAAGAGATGTGCAATTCAGAGGAATCACACAAGCAATATGAAATTACTTCAACAATATGTGCCACAATACTAATGCCGACATTGAAGCAATAGGCCTTGATGCTTTCATCATCTTTTTCACAAAGAACAAACCAAGATGGAAACAAAAAGCTGAAATGGCTTTCTTTCATTTCTTTTGAAACACGTGGATATTTTTAACCCAACAATGAGAAACAAATTTTTTTTTTTCACAATACAGTGAATAACCAAAAAATTCCAAATAAAACTGTAGGATTCGAAAAAGAAAGATGCTAAAGTACTCCATTGGTTCATTACAACACACACTAATGGAGGTATATGTTGACATTTACAAAGCAAGCTCATGGCTCTTAATCTATGAGGAAGAAATGCTCGAGGCACGTGGCTCACAAACTGAGGCTTAAGCCTTGAAGATTCATCCTCCGTATTCTCCCTATGTGCTAAACATTAATAAGGATAAAGCCTTGAGGCTCCCCCATAAGCCACCTCTTCTTCTTCTTCTTGTTTTGTCTTTAAACAAAAAAAAAAAAAAAAAAAAATGGCTTCTCCTTGAGGCGAGCCTGGAAAAAAAGGATCAATAGCTTTATAGCGTGTACAAACTTTGATAAATGTTGTTATACAGGTATCTTGTGGTTGGAAGCATACAGCAGCGATTTCTGGTAAGCTTTTTATTTTTAATAAAATGACAAATTGTATTCTATAGTTTCATTTGTTGTTAATAACATAAAAATGCTAATGTTAAGATTCTAAAATCTGAATTTTTCATAAGGAATCGTAATTGACCGGAGAAATACGAAGGCAATGGTGGTACCATCAGCCTCTGTGGTCTATTTATAGGTGCCTCCTTCTACATAGACCATCTTTCAGGCAATGGGACGGGGCAAGTAACAATGGAGTTATAAGTTATTTACTGAAAGAGCTATGGGTGTTGTAGATTTTTTCCAGGATGATTTGTTTGTTAGTTATAACTTGAAATGTAAATTACTATGGAGCCTTCCACTGGCTATTTGTAGGATTAGACACAAAAGACTAATTTAGGAATGTGAGAAAGATTGGGAGGTGTGGTGGGATAAGTTTTAAGTTTTCGGTGGCTTTATAGTTTTATAATGAGAGATTTTTTGGGATATTTATTCAGATTTCTTGAGCAATTAGTTTATTTGTTTCAACATGTAACTTTTTAGTTATATTGTGGTGGGCATCTGTCAATGTTTGTACTTAATACTTTGTCAGGATCTAATAAAGTTTCTGTTTTTGTTATATATATATATATATATATATATATATATATGATGTTGACGGAGTTTTAAGAGATTTAAAATGGAAATGCTGGTAAAAATGTCAGTAGTGCTGATATCGTTGCTGAAGCTGAAAATATCAACACTACTGACATTGAAGATATTTTCAGTGCGACAGTCTGAATTACTGGCATCTTAGGAGTATCATTTTTTAGGAGAAAAAATCACCATAATACATCATCTTAAAGTAGATTCGATTCCACCTTAAACATTTTCTTATGTCAGTTGAGCATAAAAATGAATCACTTACCCTCTGTCCCTTGCTTCTTGTGACTTAAAGTACGCAAGTTCCTTTTTCTTCTTTTTTTTTTTTTAGTTTTTTCTTATTTTATTTATTTTTTTGTGGCTCCTGTTTGACATTTCCTTTTGTTGGCTCATGTGTTTGACAGCTTTGTTATGGAACTTCTATACCCTTTGTTTTAAACAAAATGATTGTTGTAGTTCAAGAGAAGTAATTCATAAATCTTGATACATATGTAACTTTCAAATGCATTTTTGACGTAGGCTCAATGTTTATATCATGATGTACATGTTTTATTGATGGTAAAGTCTAATAACCTATATTTCTTGAAACCAGAAGGCAAAGTTTTTACATGGGGTTGGGGAGGTTCACATGGAACTTTTTCTGTAGATGGACATTCTTCAGGAGGGCAACTGGTACATCCTCCATCTCTCTTGTATGTATGTATGTGTATATATATATATAATATTCTATTGCCTTCTGATGATCATTTTGTGCAGCGCAAGAGGTTGTCGGACATTTATACTGTCCTGTTTGCTCTGTTTTTTGAGATATATTGTTATATATGTTCTTGTGTTCATGTTTATTTTCTTTTGACTTCACAGATTTATAATAAAACATTCAGGCATATGATAATTATTTTTGTTTATTGACAGTAAAGCAATGCAGTTATAAAATTGATTTAAAGTCAGGATAGTTCTGTGTATTTGATCGCATCAGTGATGATTGAACTATGTGTGTGGAACACAGATTAAAATAAACAATGTCTTCGATTTTGTTGTGACCCCATCAATTTTGGAGTGTCTGACGTTTTGGAGTGTCACTAAATTTTGATGATATAGGTAATTTTGGGAAAAAAAAAAACTGAAATAAATTGTGAAGGTATCAAGTTTCTGTGGGTTTACTAATTGCCAACAGTTTGCTGTGTAATCTATTGTGACTATGCACTTGGATGCTTTGAATGCAAAGCCACAAATGAGAACATGTTTTGATGAACTAACAGCAGTGTCTAGAATGTGGTTTTCATTTTGTTTTAAAGGCCCAACTTTAACTTTGTGCAAAACATTTGCAAGAAAGAGTTGGTTGTGCTAAGTAATTGCTATTGTTGATATCATCCTATTATTGTTGTGTCCCTCTGGGGGCGTCCAAGTAACAGAACTCCCAGTTTTAAGTGATGGGCATGGCATAGTTTTGTTATAGCAGTTTAATGTTTCTCATCTTCTGGTGGTCTTCAGCTTATTTAAAATTTGATTTACAAGTTATCTGGTTACTTGTTGTAGTAGTGCTTTATGCCATCAAATAGAAGATTTATGCTTGCTTTGTTCAAATTTCTACTTGTTGCACATGATGTGATTAATATTAAAATTAATCAATGTTTTAACTTGCTTTACATTCCCCATTTATTTACCCATATAACTGTTACACCATTCACAGATTTACAACAATTGCATTATTTCTATGATGCCAATCTCTTTTGCTTGAATTTCTCTCTAATTTAGTTTTGCATTTAGGGCCATGGAAGTGATGTTGACTACATAAAACCTACAATGATCAACATCGGAAAGGATGTGAGAGCATTACAGGTATCATGTGGATTCAATCATACTGGCGCTATACTGGAGCATATCTAAAAAGCTTGTCTGCTAGATGTACGTGATTCTTTACACAGTTGTATCATTTTCCTTCATTTATTCTTTATTCTTGTTGTATTTCATTTATATGCCTACAGCCACCAATACAGCAAAAATATGTTAGTCTACAAAAATATAGGTTATATCCAATAAAAACGATGCGACTTAGGGACTTGGGTAATTTGTATAATAATGTATAGACATAAGGTCAAATTGCATATACTATGTTTCTTTAATTGCTTGTAATACAATGAGCACGTTCAACTGCATGGCGCCAAAAATAGCCCGAATAATGTTACCATTTATTTTCCCTCATCATCTGTTTTATTTTATTTTATTTTTAAGCAAAACCTCACAAAAGAAGCTAATTTTATCAGAAAGGAAAAGACAACATAAGGAAGAAGAAAAAGCAGAGTTGTTAAGCCTTCCCTAGCAACTCTAGGCAAAAGAAGCTAATTTTATCAGAAAGGAAAAGACAACATAAGGAAGAAGAAAAAGCAGAGTTGTTAAGCCTTCCCTAGCAACTCTAGGCAAAAGAAGCTAATTTTATCAGAAAGGAAAAGACAACATAAGAAAGAAGGAAAAGCAGAGTTCTCAAGTCTTCCTAGCAACTCTACGCCTAAAATATAATTATAGGTTATTTACATCTTTCATTCGCCTTGAGTTGCCACTACGAGTTCTGTGTCTTTGGGCTCTTGTTGGGTCATCATTCCTGCCACTCGATAATGTGGTCTACGAAACACGCTGAAGTGAAACTACAGTTGCGATTGACTCTTATAGATCCACGGCTGATGCATTAAGATCGGCAGGAGAATGATAAGTCTCTACCGGAGGAGTCGAAAGAGAAACATCAACAAAGTTTTCAACTTGATTAGTCGACTGATGAAGAATGGTAGCTTTCTCCAGGTTATTTGTATGGTCTTCATGACACTATTCAACTTGGTTAAGAAGAACATTATCATCATGTCCCAAAGATTCTTCCAACTATTTGGCTTCAATACATTATTAGGAATCTCCTTGATTTCATATGATACCAATTCTAAGAGTTTAGACCGTCTCTCATAAGATTAGTAAGATGTTCCATATCTTGTTTAGTAATTGCTAAGAAGCTAACAACTTGTTGAATTCAACTCGTCTAGAAAGAGTGACATTAGATACTTCCAAAATATATCATCCATTACAAAGTAACCTCAGTATATTGACCTGAAATACTAGTTTAGATTGCCTTGAGCGATTAACCTTTATACTTGAGAGCCTACTATCTTTTATAGGCTAGGATTCTGATTCTTAAGTCTTTGTGCCTTAGTCTAAGTAGTACTAGAGCCTAGTATCTTTTATATGCTAGGATTCTGATTCTTCAAGTCTTTGTGCCTTAGTCTAAGTAGTACTAGTTTGTTGGCTCATCCCAGGAAAATGTGAGATGATTAGCTTAATTCAAAAAACGTTCATAATTCAAATAATTCTTAGTGGATGGGGAATTTTTTTTCCCCCCCTTTTAGAAAGGTTAGTGAAATAAATCGAAAGAAAATGTTTTAAACCTAGTATAAGAGAGAATTTCTTCCTTCCTTGTACATTAGACATGTTGTAACTTGTTCGTATTCTTTTACTCCTTCTGAGGTTAAAGAATACGTTGGATAATCATGAATAATCTAAATAATTGTTGCACTCATTTAGAACATTGAGCCATTAACTGCATCTCAGGTATCAAGCATGTGTTTCCCACGAATCGTCTATCAAAGTCAAAGACCTCAAAAAACATCTGTGTCCTTTCCAGGGGCATTAAGACGGGGATTAAATTTAGAAGAAACCATAAATAATGTTGTAATTTCATGCATTTCAAGGTGACAAATTATACGGATTTAGTATAACCAGTCATATGTTGTATGCATTGCATGTCAACAAATGGATTACCTCACATATTTCGGATCAATTGAAATCTCATTGAGACACCATATTTCCTTTTGAATCTTTCGAATTCATTCATCTCATATCTTTCACAAAATGTCTTCAACTATACATTTTTTTTAATAACAAAATTATTGAAAGTGCTGGTGCAAAATCTCGCCCGAGCACTATTGGCCGGGCTAAGACCTTCTGAGTGCTAGCGTAGAGAATATTCACCGGTCGTAAATGTGTTTGAGGTCCAAACTTACGCACGGATAGTTGATATGTCAAGCACGTTATAGGTTCTTCCGCGGCAAGATGCTGAAAGGAGGTGCACCTAGGTATCAGTGTGGTACCTACCAAGGCCGCTTAGACGATCGAGTCAGTTCTTGGATTTAGAGAGAGAAAGTAGCAAGATAGACAGAGATTTGGACCTGAAGGAGTGATTAACCTCAAGAATGGAGTGGCTAACTGCCTCAAATAGGCACATAGGAAGTTCTTGCGATAGTCGGATGGTGATTATTGCACTTGGAGCGGTCTGAGCTACTCAACCATGGAGTACAGATCTGATGAGACATCTTGGATGTGTCAACGGTGGCTTGGCTATGTTGAATGATACATGGGCTTAGGCGTTCTTGAACAGTGGTCACATCAGACTTCTGGGGTTAAAACTTATTTTCATAAATATCTGTTATTAATTTTTCTTTCAAAAATATCCATTTTTATCCTAATTTCATATCCAAAGCATGAATAGTTCGCATTTATAATATAAATTTTATCCATAATCAGGTACACATTTCATGTGTAAAATATGAACGGTATATATTTACGATATAAATGTTTACTACAGTTTACATTTTTCATTATAAATTTGACTTATGATATATATTTTAAAATATGTGCTAATTTTTAGTATAGTTTTTATTCATAAAATGCAGACCGCTCTATATATATATTTCACGATATACATTTAATACCTAAAATGCATACTTTGGTCTACATTATATGTATAAAACAGTAGTTGTCTAAATTTTTCCGAAAATGAATATAATAATGAGTGTTTATAAAATAAAAATAAAAACAAGTATTTATAGAAATATAGTTTTAAAAATAGATATTTATACGAACTTTTCCCTTGTAAAGTTGTTTTTTTTGCTTAAACATTGTGGGTTAGGCCTGCAGGGTCATTGCATAGATTCGAGGGAGTTGGAGGATTGAGAGCCGCTAGTAGTAGAAATGCTTTGGCTTAACCACAAGGGCAGGTTAAGACGATGCCAACTTGAAGTAATAGATGGCCGAAAGAGATGCATTGATTGAGTGACAGTTTGCTGAGCAACAGAGGTTGATCCAGTCACTTTTTTTTTTTTTTTAATGATACCAAAAGGAAGACCTCTGGTAGTTATTATTAAAAATAAATAAAAACAAGGTACAAAAAAGTTACCGAGGGAAAAAAATTCAAAGCACAAAAGAAAACCAACTAAAGAAACAGAGAAGCCCTAGGAGAAGCCATATAATTTTGCTAAGACAAAATTATTGTCTTAATCTCCCTACAATGCCTCAGTAAAAACCTTTCTGCATAAAAACCAAAGGGAAAAACCATAAAAAGGGAAAATAGCACATTGAATTACAAAAAGGCACTAACAAAAACGAAAAGAACTGAGTTCTGCAAGATCCTTATTAACAAATTTTTGCAAAAAGTAAGGAGCAATATGCCACCAAGTCGGAGCTTGAATACTAGGAGCCCTCGAAGCAATAATATCAGCAGGTGAATTCCCTTTCTTGAAAGATATGAGAAACATGACAATTCATCTTTGAAATCAATCCTAGGTAATGCCTCCATGCAGGTTTCCAACGCTAAGGAACAAAATCCGAACTAGTCTTGAACAAAGCGACTAAATAAGCTGAATCACTTTCTAACCATAAGCTTTTCTAGCCAAATTCCCAAGCATAGGAAATAGCATGAATCGCAGCTGCAACTCTGCTTCAAACGCATACGCTTTACTAATTGGAACTACAAAGACACCTTTGAAAAACCCTCTGGAAGTCCAAAAAACACCACCACAACCTACTAAACTAGGGCTACCAAAGGCTGCACCATCTGTGTTAACTTTACCATCCAACTGGAGGAACCCTCTAATAAACTTCGACAATTTTCGGTGCTTTTGGTGGTTTTAGGTGAACATGAAGACATGTCCTCCACCGAATTTCTCATGGAGTCTCTGGCAGTCAAATTAGACTCAGCAACCGCACGCCAAATAAAAGAAATGGCAGAATGCATAGAAGTAAACTCATTATCAAACAATAATCTGTTATAAGAAGACCAAATAACCCAAACAACAGTCACGATTGCTGCCCTCCAAAGTTGTGAAATCTGAGAACTGAAATTGGCTTCCATAGCATCCATCCAAAGATCAATTATTGAACCATCCAAACGAATTTTCCTGCGAAATGCTGAAGAAACAACACCTAAAGACTAGTTGCAAACTTACAAGTAATTAAAAAATGATCTGCATCTTCCTCGTGACGATAGCAAAAACGACAATAAGAAGACATAGAAAATCCTCTTCGAATCAGATTATGTTCTGTTGGTAACTTATTCTGAAGCAGTCGCCAAAAAATTATTGAACACAATGGAGGAATAAAACTAGCCCAGAATGATGTTGGACCAGCCAAAAACTTATAAGAATCAACACAAGTAACTACCCCTGATGAAGAATATCGCAAAGTCAAAGAATCAGGAGAATCACCAATTACAGTTCTACGAATTGTATAAGAAATTGACGGAAATTTAGAGACAAATGAAGGTGGAAGAGTCCACTCTAATTTGGAAACCAGATCTCCAATAATTGTGCCAAAACTAGGTTCTATAGAGTCAAGATAACTAATTTGCTCAATTAAAGGAGTACCAAGCCAATTGTCAGTCTAAAAAAAACCTTTGAATTTTTACTAACCAACCATATCGATTCTTCAATAATAGGTTGAATATGTGCTCTCAAACCACACCAGAGAGATGATTTCCAAAATCTTCGTTGAGAGAATCTATTAGAGAAAAAACAACCTCTAAGGAATTTAAACACAAAAGAATCATCCGTCATTAAACTCCAAGAGAGCTTCTTTAAAAGGGCTGAATTAAGGGTAATTGGATCCCGAAGACCAAGACCCCCGTCTTCTTTAGGCTTACAATACATTCACCATGAAACAACTACTGGCTTTACTATCTTCGAAAAACCAGACCATAAGAAATTCCTGATAGAAGAAGTCAAATCCTTTAAAAGAGTCACTAGCCATCGATAGACTTGGAAAGAATAGGATAAATGACCCATAACAATCGAGTTGATGAGACTAACCCTCTCAGCACTAGAAAGATTTAAGCCAAGATTTAAGCCTTTCCAGTATTCAAAATTAGTATGGATCTTACCCAAAATCGGTTGAAAACTAGAACGTTTTGGAGAGCCAAAAAGAAAGGGATCCTCAGATACATAAAAGACGAACCGTCTTTTTTTCATACCCGTTTGAGCTAAAAAACCAGAAACCCTAGCAGGAGAGACAACACTGCCAAAAAAGATGGAGGACTTACTAAAATTGACTTGTTGTCCAGACAAGCCTTCATATTTACGAAGAGCGTTAAATATTGCTTTAATATTAGTCTTGGAAGCTTGAGCAAACAACAAAACATCATCTGAAAGTAAAAAATGGACCGGAGCCTTTTCATTTCTAGAAGAAGTCATCGGGATAAGACTGCCATTCTCAACAAATGAAGTAATAGACCGACTGAAATAATCTTCCGTAAGAGCAAATAAAAGAGGTGAGAGAGGATCCCCCTGTCGAACACCTCTAGAGTAAGAAAAGTAACCATGCAGAGAACCATTGATCAAAATCGAGATTCGAGTAGAATGAAAAAGAGTATTCACCCAAGAAATAAAAGTAGAGTTGGACCCAAAAGAAAAAAGCACCGCTTTAACAAAGTCCAGCGCAAGGTATCAAAAGCTTTCCTTATATCCAATTTCAAAGCAACATTACCCCCAAAGCTCTTCTTGTCCAAGTAATTAAAGCACTCCGAAGCTCCAACAATACAATCCTTAATATTCCTACCAGGTAAAAATCCGAACTGATTGGGAGAAATGATCCGAGAACAAACACGACCCAAACGATCCGCAATAATTCTAGTAATCAGTTTATATAAAAAATTCCCCAGGACAATAGGACGGTATTGATCAATCGTAAGGGCTTCATCCACTTTAGGAATTAACACAAGAAAATTGGAATTAAGCCCAGGAGGTAAAATTCCAGTAATGAAAATTGGAATTGATCCAATCACTTATTACACAACTCAGCAATAATATGGTTTTAACTTCCAATAGCCGCCTCCATTGTGCCAGAGGCCCGACCATTCTGAAACTTAGTTTTAGGAGTTATTTTGTACTTTTATTTTATAGTGAAACATTAACATTTGATAAATTAATAACCTCCGTTAAATTATAAAATCTTCTAGTTTCAACTTGAATTAATATATTAAATTAATATTATCGTTAAATGCATAAGATAATATATATATATATATATATTGTAGTTTCTTCGAGCTCCATCAAATATATAAATTAATAATGAATTAAATATATAAAAGAAATAACACATTAATATTCACAATATTTATGAGTTTTTCTTCTAAATAATTTCTATTTTTTAAATTCTGTTCCTTTTTAAAATACATTTAAGGTTGTTTTTGCTTATTATTTGTTCTTAAATTAAATTCAGTCTCATCTTTAATTTTTGCAATGTATACAACATATTTGGTACTATAATTTGGAATTTATTTATGATGATTTAGATTCTATAAATAAAACTAATAACTATTTGTAGATATTATATTCGATATACATGAAATATCTTGAAATATTATATCTTATACGATATTAAATTTTAAGTTACATTTATCGTATGTTAACATTGAAAATTAACTTTTAGAATTTTATTTATGTACAAATAATATGTTAAATTTTAAGTTTTATTTATCACATATTAACTTTTTTGTAGGTACACATTAACTTTGATTGTATCTAATTTTTATTATTATAAGTCATACCTGTATGTTAGGAAAAAAAAGTACAAGTATTAAACTTGTACTACTCTTTTAAATTAATAAATATTTATTTATCGATAAATTAATAAATATTTATTTATTGACAAATAAATAATCTCTACAAAATCATAATTTTTCATAGTCCCAACCGAATTAATTAATAGAGGTTTTACTGTATTTATGATTAAAAAAATTAAAAAAAAACCTTGTATTATATTATGTTAAAATTAATGACTTTGTATTTTTTTCCAGTTAATATTGGTTAGATTTCGATCATTTTATATAAAAAAAATTAAAATTAATGACTTTGAATTTTTTTACAATCGGTTAAATTTCAATGATTTTATATGAAAAATAAAATTAAATATTTTAATTGATTAAATAAATTTAAATTAGTTAAAAATAATTCAGTTGTTTAGTCTTATAAACCCTATCATGACACATTTATGTGTTGGCAAAACTTTATTAAATTATTGATTAAAAAAAACTACAAAAACAATTCCATGTGCATTTATCGTGTCAACAATATACTGACACATTTATTTGAAATGTGTTGGCAAAAAGTTGACCAATTTCAAAAGTTAGGTACGCTTTTACCGATGCTTGTTTTCTAAAGACGGGTAGAATGCATCGATAAATAGGTATTTTTCAAATGCGCTTTAATTGTGTAGGCGTAGACAAGTTACTTTTATTGACATGGCATTGTTGATGCATTTTTGCTTTTGCATCTGTTTTTACAATGCTAGGGCACATCGGCATATGTTTTCTTCGTACTATTGATAGTTGACTATAACATTTGTATTTTTATACAGTCAACTTCACAAAAAGAATGCCGAGCACTTAGTTTTTATTTTTTCTAAATACTTGAAAAAAATGTTAAGCGGCATTATATACATCATGTTCTAAGAAATTCGTAAGTCACATTTTCTAAAATATTGGAGTACAAATCATAAAATAGGTATTAATTATTTAGTAAGTCAAAAAGATAAAGCATATGAAAATAAGTTCAAAAATCACAAGGATTAAAATAATCTTGTAATAATGTTAGGTTAGTGAAAAAGTAGATTGTTGAGTTATGACACTTAATTTCATATTCTATTGTCACTTATTCCAATTCTTACATTAATAATTTTCTTATAACACAGTAGAGTTTCTACTTGAAAAAATTGTATACGATATAATGGAGTTTATGAATATGTCCTAAATTGAACTATACTCTTTCACTTTCAAGATTATTTCATATGTGAATAGTTTCTAGGCACCCTCTGTTGGAAAGACTTTCTTGAATAAACTACCAACAGTATTTCAATTAAACAATGCAGCAAAAAATACAACTAGAAGCATACAAAACTCATAACAATATATTAGATATAAGTATAGAAATCATGTCTCTTGTAGGTCGTTGATGAATAAGAAATTGACTACCAATAGATCTTCTAGACTATCCTTGTGTATAGTCACACAAGAGTATAATCTTCATATACTATACAGAAAAAGATCAAGTTAGTAACTGCGTTTAATTCACAAAGAAATCGAAGAACAAGAAATAGACTATTCACTTATTTTTGTGAATTTCTTATCACTAAAAAAAGGATAGAGATTCATTATAGTTTCTGTCACTTATGAAAGAAGTATTTAGAGTCTCCTATATATAGATAATAGGAAGCAGCACTCTAGAAAGCAACCCTAGGAGTGCTGCACACCATAGTCACTGTGATTGTAGGTGTGTAGCCTCCAATCCTACTAGCCAATTAAGGGATTTTCCATTTTTGGAAAATCCTGTTACCTAATTTCATTTTTGTAATATTTAACTATTCTCTATTGCCTTTTTTGTTAGCAATCAGTTAAATATTACCATGTCTATTTTTTTTCTTTCATTTATTAATATTCAAATAACTATAATTAGAATGATTATCTAATTATGTCTAAGCTCATTGAACCAAATCAATAGTAGAAATCTTATTCTTTTTCTAGAACTGACATATTTCAAAGAATGAAATCTTTTGTATTCACACTTGTCAGTGTATCTAGAAATTACTAAAACTGAAACTTTCAATGTACTACATGCCCAAGCCTAGTAACTAGGCCAGGTGCATAGCCTCCTATGTCATATAACATGATATGTCCAATTTTAACACAAATTGGTCTAATCCAATAACAGTGCGACCATTGACATAAGTTAGCTCGGGAATCTTATAGGAATGTACAATTGGCTCCTAAATAATTAAATAAGCTTGTTAATTATTTAATTTTATATCCATTCTACTAAATTAAAATTGCACTCTAATTGTTCATGACAACATCTTAGAGTAATGTCTTATATAACAATGATTCTTTGCTTATTACGCTTTGTATAATATTATGAAAACATAATCAAATGTTACTTAGTTCTTACTGATTTCTCTAATGACTATTAGTCAACATCTTACTGACTAAATCAGTATTGATATACTTAAATGATAAGAACCTACTAGGTGACAAGCCCTAGGAACCCTTGAAGCAATGGATTAGTCGCACTCTGAATCCTTAAGAAATAGATTGTTGTTGATCATATTAGAGCCCTAAGGAAGCTAGACCCTTGAAACTCTATTCTTAAGACACCACAAAGGTTGATCACTCCCTTGATAACTCAAAATTTGTATTCAGCCAAGAACACAAGAAGGCAAAGCGAAGCTCACCAAAGAAAACATTTTATTCATAATTTGCCTGATTACATGTTTTGTAGTCTTTATAGAGGCTTGAATTATAAACTTAATAGGAAATCCTAACTAATCAAAAAATGTTAAATAAAACAACTAAAACATGGGCCTGAAATATAAGAAAACCTAATTAATCCTATGAGCCTATTAACATACGAATTAGACCTCTAGTTCGATGCCTTGTACATAAAGATAAGTGATTGTCCTTGATGAAGTTTTGGAAACTTCTAAATTAGTCTTAGAATCTTCTAGAACAGCCTCTTTGTCATGTGCTTCCATGATTAAGGCTTGTAAAGCTTCTTTCATACTCTTTGTCCTTGTCCTAGTCATTGGATTGCCAATTCCTCGCAAAGGATCTTGAATTGTTTGACCAGCACCTCTACTTCGATCTTTATCATTCCCTACCTCTTCGAAAGAATTCGTCCATGAATCATTACCTACATCAAATAAAGATAAATTAGCAACATTAAAAGTTGCACTAACATTACTATAATCGCTTGGCAAATCTAGCTTGTAGGTATTATCATAGATTCGTTCCAAGATTTGAAAAGGTCCTTCTCCTCTAGGCTGTAATTTTGATTTCCTTTGTGTAGGAAACCTCTCTTTATGCATGTGCACCTAAACCTAATCTCCAGGTTGGAAAATAATCTTTAATCACCCCTTACTGGCTTGCTTAGCATACTGCTCATTCTTTCTTTCAATATTGGCTCGAACCTTGGCATGTAAATCCTTCACAAAATTTGCCTTTTTCTTACCATCTAAATTAGCATGCTCGGTAGTAGGAAAAGGTAAAATATCTACAGGAGTTAAAGGATTAATGCCATAGACAATTTCAAAAGGAGAAAAAGAAGAAGTAGAATGAGCAGACCTATTATATGTAAACTCTATATGCGGTAAACAATTCTCCCATCACTTTAAGTTCTTTTGAATGATAGTACACAACAAAGTAGTGAGAGTCCTATTAACTACTTCAATTTGACCATCCATCTGAGGATATGAAATAGTAGAAAATAAGAGTTTAGTCCCTAATTTATTCCACAAAGTACGCTAAAAATGACCTAGGAACTTAACGTCTTTGTCACTAACAATTCTCTTAAGTAACCCATGCAATTGAACCACTTCTTTAAAGAACAAATCAGCAATATATATTGCATCATTGGTTTTAGAACATGCAATAAAATGGGCCATCTTACTAAACCTATTGACCGCAGCAAAAATGCTATCCTTTTTCAGTGGAAGGCCTTGGTAATCCTAGAATGAAAACTATAGGGATATCAATCCAGAGTTGATTAGGCACATATAAACAGGTATACAAGCCATGGGGCTTGACTTTAGATTTTGCCTGCCTACATGTGATGTATTTATCACAAATAGATTGCACATCACGCTTCATATTAGGCCAATAAAAATGTTCATGCAATATATCTAAAGTTTTCAGCACATCAAAATGTCCTATTAAACCACCCTCATGTGTTTCCCTAACAAGCAACTCACGAACAGAACATATAGGCACACATAATTTATCTTTCTTGAATAGAAATCCTTTGATATGAATCCCGCCAACAATTATGATGAAACTCAACACCTACTATGGAATTCGAATCTCAGGATCACTAAATCACAAGATTGTTGAGTCTTGACCCGTAATCTAGCAAGATATAAATCAAAAACTACGAAAGATTAAAGACGCCACACCAAGAATCCTCAAGAACCACTCAAGAATCAATGGGTTAAGTCTGGTTGTTTTGAACGCCACAAGAGTTAACTTGATAAGTTCAAGAATCTTCTTAAGAATGAAGAAAAAACACGAATAACTCGCAATATTATTGATCACTAAGCTCTGAAAAATGTACAAGGCTCTCTCCTATATATAGGAGTCAAATTTGTCCCTAATTTAAGATAAACTAATGTTATTTTGACATGTGGCAACCTTCTCCTCAATTTAAATCTGAAAATAACTAAATCTGAATTAAAAAAGTTTCCTAAAAGTACAAAAGACCTAGAAAAATATGAAGAGAAGTGTTTAGCTTCAATTGGACTCTTCTAGAACCTTAATCATAGTGACTAGGCTCCTTTGGATCTAATTTGGGCTATATAGGGCCTCCATACGTTAGCCATCTCACCAATGTGTTGAATCAGCCCATTTAATGCCTCTTTAAATCTCTTGGCTCTAAGTCTTGTGATTGGCCCACTTGGCAAGCTTAATGGATCACATGAATACTGCCCTTGAGTCCCTCCAAGCCCACGTGAATACTCCTCCTCTTGCACGTGTGGTTGAGTAGCTACATTTGCATCATTCCCCCCCTCTTGAAAAGGATTTGTCCTCAAATCATCACCTGCATCGAAAGGAGATAAATCAGCAACGTTAAAGCTCGCACTAACACTATACTTACCTGGTAATTCTAACTTATAGGCATTATCATTGATGCGTTCCACTACTCGAAATGGTCCATATCCCCGAGGTAGGAGTATTGATTGCTGTTGCTCCAGAAAACGATCCTTCCTCAAGTGCACCCAAACCCAATCTCCTGGTTCAAATACTACATTTTTGCATCCCTTGTTGGCTCGATGGACATATTGCTCAGTCCTTCTTTCTATGTTCAGCCGTACCTTTTCATGAATCTATTTTATCAATTGAGCTTTCTTTTTGCCATCTAAGTTTACACGTTCACTCAAAGGTAACAGGGTTAAATCTAATGCCTATAGAACTTATCAAATGTTACTTTTTCACATGCATTGAACACATTATAAAAATCAGAATCTTGTGCATATAAATCCTTAATGTATTCAAAGCCAAGTAATTTTGTATCTAAAGTAGAAAGTAAGGTATACCTTCGGGACAATGCATCAGCTATAACATTTTCCTTACCTTGCCTATATTTGATAACATAAGGAAATGTTTCAATAAATTCTACCCACTTTGCGTGGCATTTTTTCAGTTTTTGTTGTCCCTTTAAATGCTTCAAGGATTCATGATCAGTGTGAATCACAAATTCCTTCGGCTATAGAGAATGTTGCCCATTTTCCAAAGCCCTCACCAAAGCGTACATCTCCTTATCATGAGTGGGATAATTTAGAGCTGCTCCACTCAATTTTTCACTGAAATATGCAACTGGATGGCCTTCTTGTATCAAGACAGCTCCAATACCTATTCCTAAAGCATCACACTCAATTTCAAAAGTTTTAGTAAAGTTAGGCAAAACAAGTAAAGGTGCATTAATTAACTTTTCTTTGATCAGATTAAATGCCTTGTCTTGTTCCTCCCCCCACTTAAACGGTACATTCTTTTTAATGACTTTAGTAAGAGGGGTGGCCAAGCTACTAAAATCACACACAAACCATCTATAGAAACTAGCTAGGCCGTGAAAACTCCTCACTTGGCTGATTGTTGTAGGCATTGGCCAATCTTGGATTGCTTTCACCTTTTCCTCGTCCACCTCAATTCTCTGAGCACTAACAACAAAGCCAAGAAACACAAGCTTATCCATGCAAAAGGTGCACTTCTTGAGGTTAGCAGATAACTTTTCTTTCCTTAACACATCTAAAATAGATTTTAAATGCATTACATGTTCTTCCAAGTTTTTGCTATAAATTAAGATATCATCAAAATATACAACCATAAATCTGCCAGTAAATGCACGAAAAACATGGTTCATCAAACGCATAAAAGTACTTGGAGCATTAGTTAAACCGAAAGGCATCACTAACCATTCATACAAACCATATTTAGTTTTAAAGGTAGTTTTCCATTCATCACCTTCTCTCATTCTAATCTGATGATATCCACTCTTAATATCAATTTTTGTAAAAATACAAGAACCATACAATTCATCTAGCATATCATCTAATCTAGGAATGGGATGGTGATACTTTACCATTATGTTGTTGATGCCTCAGCAATTAACACACATCCTCCATGTCCCATCATTCTTAGGAACTAATAGCACTAGAACCGCACAAGGGCTCATGCTTTCACGCACATACCACTTCTCTAATAATTCACCTACTTGCCTCTGAAGTTCCTTTGTCTCCTCGGGATTACTCCTGTAAGCAGGCTGATTTGGAATTGATGCACCAGGTATGAAATCAATCTGATGTTCAATCCCACAAATTGGAGGTAAACCATCAGGAATTTCTTCAGAAAATACATCTTCAAACTCCTGCAAAAGAGAAACAATATTGCTCGGTAATGAACTGGCAAGATCATCAGTACATAAAAGAGCCTCCTTGTACATGAGTACTATAAGGGGCTGTTGTAAAACTAAAGCTCTTTCTCACTTTTTCTTGCAATGAAATTATATTTTTCCTCTCTTACACACAATAAGGTTGCATTACTCTCATTTTCTCTTTTTTCCTCACTCATGGTTTTGCTTTTCTATTTTTCTCTCATCTGTTTTTCTTTTCTCTCAATGTCGGCCTCTCTCTCTTTCTCTTTTCTCTTTTCACTCGCTTTTTGCATCTTTAGTTGGTCTTCAAGAACGTTTTTTGGAGTCAATGGCACAAGTGATATTGGCTGCCTTTTAATGGTTAAAGAGTACCTATTGGTGAAACCATCATGTGTGACTCGCCGATCGTACTGCCACGGTCTTCCCAATAAAACATGACATGCATGCATAGGCACCACATCACAAAGTACTTTATCTTCATACTTGCCAATAGAAAATACTACCAACACTTGTTTTTCACTTTGACTTCTCCGCAATTGTTCAACCACTGAAGCCGGTACAGGCGTGGATGCTTTATAGTAGGTAATACTAATTTCTCCACTAATTCAGTACTAGCCACGTTGGTACAACTCCCTCTATCAATTATGATACTGCAGACTTTGTTATTCACAAAACATCGAGTATGAAACAAGTTCTCCCATTGGTTGTTATTTCTTCCTTAACTTGCGCACTAAGAGCTCGCCTTGCCACTAATGATTCTCCTTCTACAGCACACTGCCCTTCATAGTCATCGTCAAGTGGCGGCATGTCATCATCTTCATCTTCTCGTTCATCATCTGTCTCAATCTCCCCTTGAGCATTTGTCACCATCACCCTTTTGTTTGGACATTGGCTAGCAATATGACCCCTACCTTGATATTTAAAACACTTAATATCACGATTTCTAGAAATGGCAGATTCGGTGCTACCTTGTTTTGGCGCCGCAACTTGTTTTGTGTCCGTAGAAGACTCGGACTTAGGCTTAGCTGATGGAAATTCGTCCCGTTTAGGGGCTGATCTCTATGAGTTTGTAGGACCTGAGCTTGGTCACCTCCTAAGAAAGTTCCTTCGTTTCAATTGTTGCTCAACTTTGATTGCTTGATGTACCATATCTTTCAGCTCTACATAATGTTGCATCTCTACCACGTCTGCTATCTCTCTATTTAAACCATGCAAGAACCTAGCCATGGTAGCTTCTCTGTCCTCCTCTACATTTGCTGGGATCATAGCAACCTCCATCTCCTTGTAGTAATCATCTACACTCTTGGATCCTTGAGTTAGATGCTGTAACTTGTTGTATAGCTCCTGATGGTAGTAGCTTGGAATGAAACGTCTTCTCATAATTGTTTTCATTTTATCCCATCTCTCAACAAGGCGTTCAAGATTTCTCCTTCTTTCCTTTCAATAATTGATCCTACCAAACAACAGCATAATCAATGAATTCAATTGCAGCAAGCTTTATCTTTTTAATCTCAGAATAGTGGTGGCAATCAAAGACGATCTTCCTTCTCTTCTCCCACTCTAGATAAGCTTCAGGATCGTTTCTACCTTGGAAGGATGGTATCTTCACTTTAATGCCTCCCAAGTCATTATCTTGCCTAGGTCTACCTATCCTAGCTTCTCTATTCCCAGAATCACGCCTAAACCTACCCCTATTTATTGTTAGTTCATCCACCTCCTCCCATTCCTCTACATCTTCATCATCACTCCATTGCTCCTCTAGTTGCACTCGCCTAGGTGGTTGTCTAATGGGAGCATTTTGAGGCTGTCCCACAGCTGTTTCTTCTTCCAACCTGTCAATTCTCTCATGAATTGGTACTAGTTCAGCTCTCATCATTCTTCTTATCTCCCCTAACAAGGCTTGTAATTGTAAGTTCAGAACAGTTGGTTGTTGTTCCTATTCGGTTGTGTTACCTACTTGATTTTATGATATATTGAAATCTGCAAAAACAAGGTTAGGACCTCACAAGCACTCTTTCCTCATGTGTTTTCACTCAGAAAGATTCACTCACTCTCGTGTTTGGTACTTAATAGCTTTAACCCTCTTATATTCTCACCACTCTTGCCTTTTTCCACTCATTATTTTTTTCTTTCCACTCTTAATCAGATTCAAGAATACTCCAGCGGCAATTCAATATGATAAACAACAAGATCAAATCACAATACTCACAAGCAATTCTCAAGAAACTGATGCAAGAAATATGAATAACAAGAATTCTTTGGCTTCAGCAATGCCTCAAAATTCACACAATTTTCTCCCAATTTTTTTTCCCCACTTGAAACTAGAAACGAAGACTTTGAATCAGACTAGGATATTGAGAACACAAAACTTGAATGGCTTGGACTACTAGACCCTAGTTGGCTCAGATTACGAAACCAAATAATCCTAATGTCCCTAAAGTAATAATTTCGGCTAAGGACAAAGAGTTTGATCAGATTGGGAAACCTGGTATCCTTAATTCACAAAATTTTGTCCAAGAACAAAGAGTTTGATCAGATTGGGAAACCTGGTATTCTTAATTCACAAAATTTGAGCCAAGAATAAAGAGTTTGATCAGATTGGGAAACCTGGTATCCTTAATTCACAAAATTTCAGCCAGTCACTTTTTTTTTTTTTTGTAACTCTAATTCAAGAATCAAAGGAACAGTAAAGAAAGTAAAGGATAATTCAAACTTGCCTTGAAACCTAAGCTCTGATACCAAATGATATGAACCCTGCCAATAATTGTGATGAAACCCAGCACCTACTATGGAATTCGAATCCCAGGATCACCACGTCGCAAGATTATTGAGTCATGACCCGTAACCTAGCAAGATACAAATCAAGAACTACGAAAGATTAAAGAAGTTACACTAAGAATTCTCAAGAACCACTCAAGAATCAATGGGATAAGTCTGGTTGTTTTGAACGCTACAAGAGTTAACTTGATAAGTTCAGGAATCTTCTCAAGAATGAAAAAAAAAAAACAAATAACTCGCAATATTATTGATCACTAAGCTTTGAAAAATGTACAAGGCTCTCTCTTATATATAGGAGTCAAATTTGTCCCTAATTTAAGATAAACTAATGTTATTTTGACATGTGGCAACCCTCTCCTCAATTTAAATCCGAAAATAACTAAATCTGAATTAAAGAAGTTTCCTAAAAGTATAAAAGACCTAGAAAAACATGAAAAGAAGTGTTTAGCTTCAATTGGACTCTTCTAGAACCTTAATCATAGTGATTAGGCTCCCTTGAATCTGATTTGGGCTTGTATTTGGCCTCTATGTGTTAGCCATCTCACCAATATGTTGAATCAGCCCATTTAATGATTCTTTGAATCTCTTGGCTCTAAGTCTTGTGATTGGCCCACTTGGCAAGCTTAATAGATCACGTGAATGCTGCCCTTGAGTCCCTCCAAGCCCACATGAATGCTCCTCCTCTTGCACGTGTGGCTGAGCAGCTACATTTGCATCATCCTTCATGCCTATAAAAATCACCAAATGCACACTTTTCACATGCATTCCATACTTGGCTAAAATCAGAATTATTAGCATGCAAATCCTTGAGTAATTCAAAACCAAGTAATTTAGTTTGCAAAGAAGTAAGTAATGCATACCTTCTAGACAATGCATCAGCCACAATGTTTTCCTTTCTATGCTTGTACTTGATTATATAAGGAAATATTTCTATGAACTCTAATCACTTAGCATGTCTTTTATTAAGCTTACCTTAGGATTTTAAGAATTTCAAACTCTCATGGTCGGAATAAATGATGAATTTGCGCGGCCACAAGTAATGCTACCATGTTTGAAGAGTTCTCACCAATATATAAAGCTTCTTGTCATAACTAGGATAATTCAATGTTGTCCCACTTAGCTTTTCACTAAAATAAGTAATTGGTTTGGAATCTTACATCAAAATAGCCCATATTTCAACTCTAGATGCACCACATCCTATCTCAAAAGCTTTTTCAAAGTTAGGCAAACACAACAAAGGTGTATTAGTTAACTTATCCTTCAAAATTTTAAAAGCCTGATCATGAATATCATCCCACTTAAAAACAATATTCTTTTTAATAGGTTCATTCAAAGGTGCAGTAATAGAACTAAAATCCTTAATAAATCTTCAATAAAAACTTGCTAAACTATGAAAAAATTTTACCTCGTTTGCATTCTTAGGTGTAGGCCAATCCCTTATTGCCTTTACCTTATCTTCATCAACATTAAAACCTTGCGAACTAATAGTAAATCCAAGAAATTGTAGCACCACTGAGCTTCATCCAAAAGTACTAGCTTGAAGATACTTTTGGGCTCATAAAGCATCACTTAAATACCCATGATCTTCCTAGAACATACTTAATGTGGGACTTGAGGTGTTATAATCTTCCCACGTTAAGGGTCTAGCGTCCTCGCTAGGGGGTCCATATTTGTTAGCCCATATATAACCCTTATACATAAGGTCCATATTTACCACGATTTTGGCCCATGGCAGCCTTCTAATGCCCATACAGATATGGACTGGATCAGCTCTGAATACCAAATGTAACACTATTGGGCCTCACTCAAAAGTGCTAGCTTAAAGATACTTTTGGGTACATGGAGCATCACTTAAATACCCATGATCTTCCCAGAGTATACCTGATTTGGGACATAAGACGTTACAAAAACACAACAGATTCCATGCAAAATGTGCACTTCTTAAGATTAGCATACAATTGATGCTCTTTTAACATACTAAAAATAGCATGCAAGTGTTCCATATGTTCAACGACTTTTTGCTATAAACTAAAATATCATCAAAGTAAACTATCGCAAATTTCCTATGAAAGCATGTAAAATATGATTCATTAACCTCATAAATGTACTAGGTGCATTAGTTAAACCAAAAGGCATTACTAACCACTCATACAATCCATATTTAGTTTTAAAGGCTGTTTTCCATTCATCTCCCTCTTTTATGCGAATTTGATAATAGCCATTCTTTAAATCAATTCTTGAAAAGAAACAAGAGCCATGCAATTCATCAAGCATATCATCTAATCTAGGGATAAGATGTCCATACTTAACTATCATTTTATTGATGGCTCAATAATCCACATACATGCGCCATGTTCCATCTTTCTTTGGAACTAAGATGACAAGAAACAAACATGGGCTGCGACTCTCCCTTATAAATCCCTTTTGCACCAGCTCATATACTTGTCTTTGTATCTTCTTTGTTTCCTCGGGATTAGCTCTATAAGCAAATGGATTTAGAATGGTGGAACTGAGGATAAAGTCTATTTGATGCTCAATACCTCTTAAGAGAGGTAATCTATGGGGAATCTCCTCAGGAAACAAGTCTTTAAACCCTTGCAATAAAGACACAACAACACTAGGCAAAGAAAGGTTAAGGTCATTAGTAGAAAAGTAAACATCCTTGTACATAAGTACAAGTAGTTGCTACCTTGCTATTAAGACACTCTTAACCTCACTTTTTTCAGCAAATACACTCATTTTTTTACTTTTCTCTTCTTTTTGCCTCTCAGACTCACTCTCTTTCCCTTCCTCACTTACTCTCTTTTTTTTTTCCTCTTGCTCACACTTTTGTTTTCCTCTTATTTTGTACTCTCTTGCTATTCTAGTCTGATCTTCATAGGCTTGTAAAGGTTTGAGAGGGTAAGGACAATATTTCAATATTTCAATTATTCATTACAAAAGAATAACGGTTTTTATATCCATCATGTGTAAACTTCCTATAAAATTGCCATAGTCAGCCAAGCAATATATGACCACTATGTATTGGCACCACATAACAAAGAACCTCATCCTTATGTTTGCCAATTAAAAAGGAAACCAAAACCTGTGTGGTTACCTTCACTTCTCCACACTCATTCAACCATTGTAACTCGTACAGTTTGCCTCATGATTTGCAAATTCAGCTTTTTTACTAATAAAGTACTAGCAACATTAGTACAACTTCCACTGTCAATAATCATAGTGCATAACTTATCCTTCATGTGACATCTAGTCTGAAAAATATGTTCACATTGCTCCTCATCGCCATCATTCTTAGGTTATATGCTAAGAGCTCTTCTTGTAACCAGTTAGTCACCATGCACATGTTCTTCGACTTTAACATCAGAACAATCCTCCAACAGTGGCATTTCATCCTCATTAGAGCTAGCACTTTCTATTTCTCCATTAGTCTGCATAGTCATAACTCGTTTGTTTAGACATTAGGAAGAAATATGCTTAAATCCTTGGCACTTAAGACACTTAATATCACGTGACCTAGGAGTAGTTTTAGTTTCGGTTTTACCCTTAGGAACAACAACCGAATATTTTGACTCATTTCTTGTCTTATGTTTGAGTTAGCTTTATTGTTCTTATAGTTTGATTTCCATAAAGGATTAGAAGATGAACTAGATCTAAACCCTCTTGATTTAAGTTTCTTCTCCACCTTAATAGCTTTGTGCAACAGCTCTTCCATCTCTACATAATGCTATAACTCAACCACATCAGCAATTTTCTTGTTCAATCTGTAAATAAATCTCGGCATTGTTGCTTCTCGGTCTTCCTCTATGCTAGCTCTAATCATGGTAATCTCCATCTCTTTGTAATATTCCTCTACACTCTTGGAACCTTGAACTAGCCCTTGTAACTTTTGATACAAATCTCTATAGTAATAGCTAGGTATAAATCTCTTGCGCATCACCAGCTTCATCTCTTCCCATGGCCAAATAAGCCACTCTCCATTCCTATGCCTATTGATCACTAATTGATCCCACCATATGCTGGCATAATCTGTAAACTCTACAGCTACAAGCGTTACTTTCTTCTCCTCAGAATAATTATGACAGTCAAAGACATGCTCAACCTTTATTTCCTATTCCTAATATAGCTCGGTATCATTCTTTCTTTGAAAGGTTGAAATCTTCATTTTAATGCTGCCTAAATTGTTATCTCCCTTGGAGCCAACTCTATTGCTTCAATTAGAGCTAAATTTCTCCAAATTCGAATCAGCTTCCTTTTCTTCCTCGAACATAGGTCTTCTATTGAATTTAGGACTAGAAGAAGATTGCAACTCATTCAACCTCGCATTCAGCAATCTAAATTGCTCATTAACAGCCTTTATAGACAACTCTATGTCGACCTCTTATGGTTCCCCTCCACTACTCATGTTTATAGTCTGCAAATAAAAGAATTTATTATTCCTTACTCACTCGCTCACGTGTTTGCACTCAAATAAGATTGTTATCACTCATGTTTTACTCTATTTTGGCTGTTATCAATGATGATTTCAACTCTCTTGACTTTTACCACTCAAGCCAATCCCTTTTATATTCTTAATAGAATCAAATATACAAATGGACAGACTCAAGAAAAATGGATAGACTTCAGAAAAAAAAAAAAAAAAAAAGACGACTGAAGAAAACAACGTAGATAAAACTTTGAAGGCTCCGAAAGGGATGAAAATGATAGACTTTGGACCCAAAAACTGGAATGAACAATACATAGTTACTTCAGATTGTAGGGCTTGGAAAGAGCTTCGATTTGATATATAATAATAGTTATTTCGATACTTGAATCAAAAGTTATGACCGTTTTAAGGAAATAATATTAAAAATCTTGATTTCAACCTCTATTTCGGCCACAAATTCTTGATTTTTTTTTTTAATTGGCTTGTAATTTGGCCAAATAAAACAACC
Organism: Parasponia andersonii; assembly: GCA_002914805.1. Lineage (NCBI taxonomy): Eukaryota > Viridiplantae > Streptophyta > Magnoliopsida > Rosales > Cannabaceae > Trema > Trema andersonii. The sequence goes on from JXTB01000078.1 coordinate 399,617, forward strand.
AGCAACAGACTATTTTTTTTTTTTGTAAACTTAAAACAGAACAAGAAGTGCACAAGATTAAGAAAGAAAATGCAACAAAGACTTGAAACAGACTCAAGGAAGAAAACGCAACAAAGAAACGCACAAGAAAGAAAAAAATCAACAAAGATAAGATGGAGATAAGTAACCTACTTCTAGAAACCAAGGCTATGATTAATAATTGATAAGAACCCACTAGGCGATAAGCCCTAGGAACCCTTGAAGCAATGGATTAGTCACACTCTGAATCTTTAGGAAACAGATTGTTGTTGATTAGATTAGAACCCTAAGAAAGCTAAACCCTTAAAACCTTAATCTTAAGATGCTACAAAGGTTAATCACTCCCTTGATAAGTCAAAATTTGTATTCAGCCAAGAACACAAGAAGGCAAAGGAAAGCTCACCAAAGAAAACGTTTTATTCATAATTTGCCTACTTACACATTTTGTAGTCTTTATATAAGCTTGAATTGCAAACCGAATAAGAAACCCTAACTAATAAAAAAAACGTTAAAGAAAACAACTAAAACATGTGCTTGAAACATAGAAAAACTAATTAATCCTATGAGCCCATTGACATACGAATTGAGCCTCTAGTTCGATGCCTTGTACATAAAGATAAGTGACTGTTCTTAGTGAAGGTTTGGAAACTTCTAGATTAGTCTTAGAATCTTCTAGAATAACCTCTTTGTCATGTGATTCTATGATTAACTCAATAGCCAATTAGATCCCTTCACGAATTACTAGCAGTTCACTAGTGAAGACATCAAAGTTACCAGTGAGCTGCAGTGCCCAGCAGACTAGTATGATACCATCACGGTCTTTAATTGTCCCACCAATACCAGTGATACCACATTCCACAAAAATAGCTACATCTACATTGAGTTTTAAGTTTCCCATATTTGGTCGACATCAATGAATGGCTGATGGAGCAAAGCGAGCGCTATATTCCATTTCAGTTTGAACACTGCTGGTCTAGAACTCTATCAATTAAGACTGAGCCTCGATCAACAAGCTCTAGTGTATCGATCACATTACCATTGAACAATATGTTGTTACGGCGATTCTAGATAGACCATAAAACGACACAAACTAGCTCCAAGAGATTCTTAGGAAGGGCATAAGATAAGGAAAAGAGGATATCAGCTGCAGATGCAAAATCGTTTGAGTTGAGCAGATCCCAGTACCATAAAGTAGTACATAGACTCGACAAATGGTTGCAGAAAAAGAAACAATGGGTAATATTCTCAGGCTCAGAATTATAGTAACAACAAAAATGGTTCGGCATGAATATTTCTCTTTAGTAGATTGGAAGAAATGGGAAGGCCATTATAGAATAATCTCCAAGCAAAGATCTTCACTTTGGGAGATGATACGAACCAC
>JXTB01000078.1:403515-410986 GCA_002914805.1 Parasponia andersonii
CTTTATTTGGTACTTTTAGATCCTTTTTTTTATAAATGGTACCAAGAGGAAAACTCTCTGGTATTTATTAAATAAATTAAAATAAAAAAAATTACAGAGGAGGAAAAGGTATCGAACTCAAGGAAAGGAGAAAATAAACAACTGACAAATAACTCAACCAAATCAAGTTCCAGGAGAAATCAAATAGTACTATCGAAACAATACTATTGATTCTACATCCCAATAATGCCTCATTAAAAACTTTTTTGTGTAAAACCCAGTTGGAAAAGCTTTTTATGATTGTACCCATTGGTATCTTTAGATCTTAGGTAAGTCTCGGGCAACAAACTCCTTGTTTTGAAATATCTACAAAAGAATGACCGAAATAGTGCCGAAAAAAGCCAATTTGGGAAAAATAAGTGCTATATACTATGAAGTGAGTTCTTGTGGTACCCAAGATTCCCGCATGCATATTAAGCCAATAATAAACATGTTCTAATTGCATATTAGACATCTAGAAGTTATTAATACCACTTTCGTAGTAACATTCTCATTCATTATGTTATGTGCATTTACATACATATTATTACACTAATGATTGTCGATGTGTCCCGATGCAGTGTAAAGGTTCAATACCCTTAGAGAGAGAGAGTTGGGTGTACTAAAAGAACAAAGAATATATTTATGAAGACAATACTATGTACACATGCATTAAGATCATGTTTGTTGATAACTTGGTCAAATAGTAGTTTTTCACTCAAATGTAATTGTCACACTTTTCAGAGCTAAATTTACTGTGTTTAACACATCAAATAGCTTTAATTCAATTTTTAGGACTTATTTATAGTATTTTATTTGTTGGCTCTAGATAAGTACGAGATGGCATTCACGATACTAATTTGTGTTTTTTTTTTTGCACTAAGCTAGCTTAGATTCAACTTAATCACGTAATGTTATTTTTGTGTATTAAGTGTTAATACTATGTTTACATTATTAATTGGAGTCTAATTAACTTATTTTTATGTTTAATAATTGGTTATGGGGCTAGGTTTTACTAGCTTACAATAAAACCTGTCACATGGGATTATATGTCAAAGTATGACTAGTTTTTACTTTCTAAGCTAGGATTTACCAACTTCATCTACACTTGGGTATATGAGAATGATCAGTAATGTGGTGACTATGCTAAGGATGTTTTAGAACTGGACACATGAAAAGTAATCTGCAAAATACCCAAAATACTTCTCAGAATTTAAGTTATATCATTTCTTAACCATTAAGTATCACTTTTAATCCAAATCTAATCGTTTTCTTCTCTTTTCTCTCTAGCCATGACCTGAACCTCTCTAGCATCTTTTTACACTTCTCTCAACTCCTCTTAGCCATATCTAAGAGTTTCCAAGTGGTAGAGCTCAAGTTGGAGCTCTAGAAAGCAAGATAGACCAAAATAAGTCAAGATAATTCTACTAGTTCTTCTTTTTAGGTCTTGTCCTTGAATTTCAATTCTCTACTTGTATCTACTTAAATAATAGTTCCTTCAGATCTTCATAAATCCAAAAATCTATTTCTAAGCCTTGGGAATCAGTTTGGTAGAGATAGAAGGCAAGAAGTCTAGCAAAGACTTAAACTATTCAAGGTAAGGTTTAGGTGGGATTTTGAATTTGTAGTGAATTTATTTTGTTTTAGCTCTTAAACCAAAGCTATTATTTGATAAATAATGGTTCTAGTAACTCTTATATATTGCTGGAAACATAAAATTTAAGTAGAGGACTAAAGTTAGACCTAAAGTCCCAAAGTTTGCTATTTATAGAGTTAAGTGTTTTCATGTGTAGTAGATTAAGTATTCTATATTTGTAATCTGATTTCCTAAACTTGGAGTGTATATTTTATTGACCCTATTATGTATTACACTCATTTGGTAATTGTTTATGATGATATACAACTATAAAAGTGGATCGAAACTTGTTTAAATCGAAAAAGAGTTCAAGTGTGCTTATGTATTTCTAAGTAATTTTCTTTGAGGCGTATATGTAGGAATTTGGCTTGTAAAATATTATTGCATATTTAAAACCATGATTTTAATCATGTTAGAATATTCTAAAAATAGGGAAGGTGTTGTCCAAATGTAACTAGCATTCATATTTTAATACTTTTTAAAAAGTTTTTCAATGCTAGTTATTGACTACCAAGTACCTTATGTGACTTATATGTTTCCGAATCATTTTATGATCAAGTTTCCTAATTTGGTGAAAATTGTAATTTCGGACTTGTTCAAGTGTCTTAATATATTCTTTTGACAAAATGTGCATCTTGAATAACAATAATTTATGACAGGTGATTAGCATACCAATTCCAAGAGGATATTGACCCTTTCCACTATCAATTTTTATTCAGGACACGAGGTAAGTAAAGACTTACAACTGCGTCACAAGAACTACGTGGAAGATGTCATTATGTAAAACTTACTTATTCTTAAAAGTTACAAAATAGCATGTGCATGACAGTCTTTTATGTAAATTAAGAATTTCATTACAAAGTTTTTGAAAGTGAGTACTAGTGTACTAATTTTAAAAGATAAGTTTTAATGACAATTACTAATCTGTCGAAGCTAAGTAAGTAAGTCTGTTATGTTGGGATTTTTTCCCTAAAAAGCAGATTTCTAATTTTACCCTTTTGAGTATAAACAACTATCTCTTATATGAAATTATGATATTTGCTAGATTAAACTATCTTAGTTGAATAGTTTATTCATCTGAAAAAGATTCCATGACTTTATATGTGTATAAAGAAACAAACATGATTAAGTGTTAATTATGGAGAGACTTGTTTCTTTATCTAAGTCTAAATGAAGTAGTTTACAATCTGTAAATAAAGATGGAATACTTTATTTACTATAGGTTGTAGTGTTTGTCTATCTCAACGAGAATGATGTATCTCAAATCATTAAAGTATCTGACTTCTGATAGAAACACTAATACAACATAAACAAGTTATGTGTATTAAACTAGACCAGGTAATATAAAGAATTGGAGTGTCGTAACTCAATTCTTATATTATCACAAACTAGTTCTTAGCATATAAATCTTAATCCTTGATGTTTGACTGGACTTGCTTTCATGGGGTATAGCCTTTTAATTTATTAAAAGACTAACCTCTATAAAGTTAGAGGTGAACTCTGGCATATTGGAGGTTATGGCTTATGAATTGATGGGAACACCAAATAATTAAGGACACTATACATTAATGTAACTTTAGGTTCTTTCAAGATTCATGGAATAATTAAATCTAAGATCTTAGTATTCACTTTGTGAATTGGTTGATAATTTTGTCTAAATGGCCATTGAGAACAAAATTATCGACAACATTATTCCTTGATAAAAAGATGGTAACTTAAAGATAAATAGGTGTTGGATGGGTATTACGGTAATTTCACCTATCCAACTATGGCATTGTATAGGGATTATATATGTGGTATAAAATATGCTAAATGAATCGGTTAATCAAGGTTAGTTGATTAAATCTCTATAAAAGGTATGACATTTAATCTAAGAGTGCAGTATTGGGCCTTTAGTGGAGTGTCTCCTTTACTAATAATATTTATATAAATACGTTATGTATTTATCATATTATTGGAGCTTAGATTATTTGGATCCATTAGGTCCCTTGTCTAGCTCAATTAAACTCATTAATTGATTGGTGGTATTTGTGAAATAAGTTTCCTGAAACTGTGTAAAATAATGATTCTACACAGAAATTAGTATTTTTATAAATAAGTTTCATGAGTTGGATATATTTATAAAAATACACCCAAAGCCCAAATTGGAGAACAAGCCCAATCCTAATTGGACTAGGGTTAGCAGTTTTTGGTTCCATATATATAAGATATATGAGAGAAAAAACTACACAGTAACTCTAAGGAGTCACACGTATAAGGCATAGGGAGAGAGAGAGATTTCGGCCAACCTAGGCTAAGGGAAAGAGAAAAATGTTTCCTACAATCTCATAGTCTCATCTCACATCCCAGTGTTCCATAGGATCAAGAAGGTGTTCTTGATCGTTCTCCAACGAAGGTTTCGACTTGGTACCCACTCGCTTCGTTAACAAGAGCAAGAGCATAGATAAGAAGATCTAGGATTAGAGGTTTGATTACCATCAATAAGGAGATCGAGGAGGAATACGCTACAAGAGGTAAACCCTAATCTCATCTCTAGGGTTTTGTATCTAGATTTGATTTATGGTGTACATGATTCTGTATATGATGCATGTGTATTATATGGTTATGAAAACTGTTTTCATATAAAAATTTTAAAACCTAAATCCGCTATTTTTCCGCTACATTCATGATATGATCATGTGTTTTTCCATATCTGCATGCATGCATGAGTTTCCTAAGTATTTGGTCAATTTACCAACATGTTAATGCAGACTCTCTCGTTGAAGCGGGACTTGAGGATCTTATGATGTGTCTCGTTGAAGCGGGACAATATTAGTGCGGTGCAGGATGCTCCTTTGATGAGGGAAGGAGTTTTCAAAATCCTCACACGGTGGTCACACCTTATTTTTACTTTTGGTTAGAGTTTCTGCCCAATATTATCACGGTCTATCGACTTACAGGACTAGCAATGTACTAAGGGGCCCAACTATGAGTACTTTTTAAAGAAAATATACGGACTCAAATATTTAAGAAATAAAAGTGTACAATGGGAACTTGATGAGATTTTAAAGCATATATGAGCATACATAGTTTCTACTTACTGTGCTTTAGCTCATTTTAGTTTTATAATATAGATGAGAGGGCATACTTTAGTGTTGAGTAGCTGGTTACCTAGCTTGCCTTTTGTCACCATAATCATACAAATGTGGACGAGCTTGATTTGTGGACGATATTTTTATTTTGAGATATTTTGGTGTAATATAAGTACTATTGGTGATGGCAAAATAGACTGGTAAAAACCTCTTTTGATTGTACATTTTGTAAAAATATTTTCAACAAGAAATGTCATGCAGTTGCTTTATTTAAAGGTTTTGGAAAGTTCAAATTTGTCCACCTTCTTATAAAACTAAAGATATGGTTCAAGAAAGAATAATATTTCATAGTTTGACTGTATATGAAAATATAGTTAAACTAGGGGGTGTTACAGTTCTAGACCAATAAACAATATTTATATGGTACCTTTAGATCTTATGTAAGTTTTGGACAACAAATTCATGGTTTTTAAATTGGTCCCAAAGAATGACCAAAATGGAGCCGAAAGTAGACAATTGGGAAAACTAGGTGATAGGTAAGGTCTATAAACTTAATTTAAATACGTTACATGTCATACAATCAAATCTGTCAGGTTTCTTGATAACACTTAAAGAAAATTCAACATCTATTCAAATAAAATGCATATGACCGTGAAACTTTGTAGAATTCATATTAACATATAAATAAAAAAATTCTATAAAAGTTTACCTGTATATCTAATTGTCTGCTTGCTAAACATACAATATATATTTGTGAAATCCTAGCTGTCAAATTTTCTCTGGCAACGACCTGTACAAACTAATATTTAATATTAAATCAAGAAAAATTCTTCTGATCGTGAAATTTCGAAAATAATACATAGACATATATATATAATCATCTCATAAAAATTGCACATTAAAATTTTATCTCTAAGCCTAGGTTAATGGTTGCAATTCAAAACTTCGGCATCAAGAAACATACCTATCATAGAATTCATTACCTTATACTAGATTGTTGAACAATTTTTCAAGATATAAAACAGTTGATATTGGAAAATATGCTCAGTAATTTGAAGAGATAGAAGGCTATGAGGAGGCATAGAAATCATTGAAGAATGTTGTGCGGTCTAAAATCCTAAGGTCGCATAAGGACTATATGCGACCTCCTCCGTGAAGGATATATGCGACCTCCTCCGTGATGGTTATATGCGACCTCTTCCACAGGTTTTGTGCGACCTTCTCCGTACAGTTTTTCTTGACAAACAGGAAACCTACAAGAAGAGGGAAACACGCAAATGCTATGGAAGAAACCTACAAGGAAAGGGAAACTGAAGACTCCTATTTATGATTAACTAGTTATTTTTTTTGAATAGTTATCCAATTATATTGTTACTTAATTTGTGTTACCCAATTGTATGGTTACCCGTTTATACAATTAGGATCCTAGAGGCATAAGGAACCTAGGGACATAAGGATACCTTGATCTATATAAAGGGGGCTCTATGTTCCGAGAAAAAACACATCAAGTTCTGGACAGAAATAAGTGACAGAGAATAGAAGTCAGAGCAAATTCAAGCTTAGAGTATTCCAAACTTTGGGTAGTCTAAGTCGTTAGTATTCTTCAATAGCTTTCAGTCTTTCCGATCTCCAAACAAGATTGTAACTTTGAGTGTTCATTATTATTCATAAAATAGTGAGAAAACAGTGGACGTAGGCTCATCTTTTTTGGGGCTGAACCACTATAAATCCCTCTCTCTTTATTTGCTTTGATTACTACTTCAATTCACACAAGCCACATCTCTTGATTATTTATTAATTTATTGTTGATAAAACCTCCATCAACAATTGGCGCTAGAAGGAGGGCTATTCCGGCAGAAATCTTTGTCAAATTCCACCCTTTCAATAATGGCAAACATCAGAAACACCACCAGAGCCGCCTGGACTAGCCAAAATCAACCTCAGAGTACTGCTGCTACACAGGCGACCCCTGCTCCGGATCAGCCTACTATGACGGCAACAGAGAACCTATCCCAAAGACAGGATCGCATGGAGGAAGCGCTCGTGAACCTTCAGCAAGTCACTAACCAGATCAATGATACTCTCCGATGACTTGCTGAAGGACAGATGGTAACCCCACCATAACATAAACATCCCAAAGAACGTCCTGCTCAATTACCTGAGAAGGGAATACAGATTCTCGAGACGAGAAGATGCAACCAGCCAAGAACTCAGCAGGAGCGTCATGAAGAACGCATCTCCAAAGGGAAAGGCAAGGTCGCAGACTTGCCTCCAGAATCTCATACGGAGAGTTCAAGTACGAACCGTGGTCGTACACAACCTTCTCAAAAATCCACTAACAACCAGGATCGCTTGAGCAGTGAACAGGGACGATCATCGAGGAGTGTCTTCGAACGAATCAGCAGGGAGTCAAGATAAGATCCTGCGGACCTAAGACAGTATTTGGAGCGACGACATGGTCATGATCGATATGTATCACACCATAGCGACCACAGTAGGTCTCGTCGCACCATGCCACTGGATTCCTCTCATAGGTCGCAGAAGACTCTACCAGACCAGCCCGCTGCGAAACAGGATAACGAACAAAGGTCACTTATACCACCAGCAAGGAATGATGCTTTCCCTCTGAACGTCGACATTCACAATTTACGGATCGCATTAGATGCACTTGCTGGCTGGGATGATGAGCTCGCTGATGGGTATCGCCAGTCGCCATTCAGCGAGGAGGTTCGAGCTGCAGCCCTTC
>JXTB01000078.1:415502-441545 GCA_002914805.1 Parasponia andersonii
CGGATTCCCCAGAAAAAGCATTTCCTTCCCTAAATAGTTCCTCACTACTAGACATCTAAAAAGAAATATGCAGGGATTCAGACTACTATGCTAACATTCTGGGTATTTATCCTAAAGTTGCATTAAACGAACAAGTTTATTCTTAAATGGTCTACGAGTTCGTCAGAAAGTGTTCGAGCAGTTCGTGAGAAAGTGTTCGAGCAGTTCATCAGAAAGTATTCGAGCAGTTCATCAGTAAATGAACCGTCAGTTCAGAAAGAATAGATTAGGGTATCAGACCCTAGAAATTCTTCTCATAGGATCATTTCTAAGTGATATTTAGTGATTCTACTCTACAGACTGAAGAAAAAAAAAAGTGTGATATTTAGTGATTCTACTCTACAGACTGAAGAAAAAAAAAAGTATAAGAGGAACAAATTTCTTATTTCACTTCGGTGAAATGAGTTTATTCCCAGATTGAAGTTTTCAATAATGAAAGAAATAAGAGAAGACACTGACCTTTCTTCAAGAGATGGAGTTGAGTCAATTTGAAACTGTGATGGAGAAGCAGCAGCGATTGGAGCGACCTGGGAGGAAGAACGGCGTTAGGGTTCTTGAGATTTCTGAAGTTTTTGAGTAAAATGAAACAGGGACGGATGGTTTCTGATATTTATAACCTAAGCACCGTTAGATCGCAGCCGTAGATCAAAGGATTTGAATTTTAAATCTGAAGGCTAAGAATTACGCGGGATTCGAATCTATCCGAAAAGTCGGGATTATTTAAAATTTGAAAAGATTTGGTTTTAAAAGTGACGGTTGGTGTCAATCAGGCTTCCTCGAATTTCGCTCTTAGCTACACGTGTTCCGTTCTGACAGAAGAGGATACGCGTGATCTTGAGAGAGGAGATTTGGAATCTGACGGATCTTCGATTACTCAAAACCACAAGTTTCAAGTTATGACATCACAAGGTTGCACGATAATTAGAAGCTCCATTTCGTCCTAAAGAACTAATGGAGCTGGGGGGCAATTGTTGTGCGGTCTAAAATCCTAAGGTCACATAAGGATTATATGCGACCTCCTCCGTGAAGGATATATGCGACCTCCTCCGTGATGGTTATATGCGACCTCTTCCACAGGTTTTGTGCGACCTTCTCTGTGCAGTTTGCCTTGACAAACAGGAAACCTACAAGAAGAGGGAAATACACAAATGCTATGGAAGAAACCTACAAGGAAAGGGAAACTGAAGACTCCTATTTATGATTAACTAGTTATCCTTTTTGAATAGTTATCCAATTATATTGTTACTTAATTTGTGTTACCCAATTGTATGGTTACCCGTTTATACAATTAGGATCCTAGAGGCATAAGGAACCTAGGGACATAAGGATACCTTGATCTATATAAAGGGGGCTCTATGTTCCGAGAAAAAACACATCAAGTTCTGGACAGAAACAAGTGACAGAGAATAGAAGTCAGAGCAAATTCAAGCTTAGAGTATTCCAAACTTTGGGTAGTCTAAGTCGTTAGTATTCTTCAATAGCTTTTAGTCTTTCCGATCTCCAAACAAGATTGTAACTTTGAGTGTTCATTATTATTCATAAAATAGTGAGAAAACAGTGGACGTAGGTTCATCTTTTTTGGGGCTGAACCACTATAAATCTCTCTCTCTTTATTTGCTTTGATTACTACTTCAATTCACACAAGCCACATCTCTTGATTATTTATAAATTTATTGTTGATAAAACCTCTATCAACAAAGAAAATACAACATACATAAAAACTTTGCTAGGTTACCCATAAAACTAGGTTTCTTTTCCCTTTTTTATTTATTAACATATATGTATAATGCCTCTGTATAAATATATTTATATAAATACAAATGCACGAGACCTATTTTATTCGCTTTACGACTCACATATGATATATATATATATATATATATATAATATATATATATATACATATCTATATATATATATATATATTAATAAATCATTAACAATAAAATAAGAAAAGAAAACTCACTATTAAAAACGTGCAATCATCTTTTTTTTCTTTATTTTTTTAAATCCATTATATTATTTACATAAACACATATCAAAACTTAATACATATGTATATATAATAAGTAATTATCATGATTAATTCTCAAGTTAACTTTAAACTCGCACACGTTTTTTTCCCGTATAAATATATTTATATATATACATACGTAACTTACTCACAAATGTTTGTTTACAAATTAAATATAAAGACTTCTAAATCATTTATGTTTACACATATCACATATAAATAATGAAACAAATTTTCTTTATTTTCTATGAATAAAAACTAATATCACATCACACATAAAATATCATAACACTTATATAAATTTATTGTTTCATTCATAGGCACGAAGAAACTGTGTTAGAGTACCTGCGAATATTTCACTGCAAAATACTTGAGAAATTCATTAGCATAACATATATTAAATTCAATTAATAAAAATAGCATATAACCAAGTAAGAACACGCATATACTTTAGTAGACTTATACATGCCAATTTCGGGATGCTACACTTATCACCATAGTTTTATTTTACTATTATAAGTTGTAATTGTTGATGCATCTTCATATGTATTTAATTACAAACTTATTGACGGTGATTATGTTGGATATGTTCATGTGTAGCTAATTTCTTACTGGATCTTCCTCCAGGATGTAAGCCCCTTGGTTGAAATAGATTTTCAAAAGGAAAATGAAAGCAGATGGAATAATTGACAAATATAAGGCTAGATTGGTTATCAAAGGTTATAGGCAAAAGGAATGCCTAGATTACTTTGATACTTATTCTCCTGTGACAAGAATAAATTCTATAAGGATGATACTTACGATTGCCACTCTGCGGAATCTTGAAGTACACCAAATGGATGTAAAAACAGTCTTTCTTAATGGAGATCTAGATGAAGAAATCTATATGGAATAACCTGAAGGTTTTGTTGCTCCTGGACAAGAAAAGAAAGTCTGTAAACTGGTCAAGTCTCTGTATGGCTTGAAGCAAGCACCAAAGCAATGACATGAAAAGTTTGACAAAGTAATGCTTGCTAATGGTTTTAAAATCAATGAATGTGACAAATGTGTCTATGTCAAAAACACTAAAAATGACTACATTATTTTGTGTCTTTATGTTGATGAAATGCTCATTGTTAGCAGTAATGATAAGATGATCAAATCTACTAAGAATATGTTGAACTCCAAATTTGACATGAAAGATATGGGTCTAGCTGCTCAACAAAGATGATTCTGGAGTGTCTAGAACACTGATAGACATGAGTCAATACTTTCATAAGAATAAAGGTGAGAGTATTTCTCAAGTAGATTACTCAAGAGTGATTGGTAGTCTGATGTACTTGATGAGTTGCATAAGGCCAGATATAGCCTACACAGTCAATAGACTGAGTAGATATACGAGTAATCCAAGTGCTGAGTATTAGAAAAGAATTATGAAAGTATTTAGGTACTTACGATATACTCGTAACTACGGACTACACTATAACAGATATCTTATAGTTTTAGAAGGATACAACGATGCAAATTGGATATCTGATATAAAAGACTCAAAGTCTACTAGTGGGTATGTATTCACACTAGCTGGAGCAGCTGTATCATAGAAATCTTCAAAACAAACTATTATAGCCCGATCTACGATGGAATCTGAGTTTATAGCTCTAGATAAATATGGTGAAGAGGCTGAATGGCTACGCCATTTCTTAGAAGATATTCCAGATTGGCCTAAGCCTGTGCCGCCAATATCTATACATTGCGACAGTCAATCGGCTATTAGAAGGGCACAGAATAATATGTGTAATGGTAAGTCTAGATATATACGTCGTAGACATAATACCATTAGACAACTACTCTCAACGGGAGTTATTTCTATAGATTATGTGAAGTCTAAGGATAACTTAGCAGATTCGCTAACCAAAGGGTTGAACAGAGAGTTAGTTGACAAATCATCAAAACGAACGGGACTAAAGCCTATGAAGTAAAAGTCTATACAATGGAAACCCAATCTAGTTGACTGGAGATCCCAAAAACTAGGTTCAAAGGGACAACCTAATTGTAAAGACTTAGTTAGATCACTGTGAGGGTTATTCTCCTGTGAGGGTATTACCCTCATGTCCATTCCTATGATGAAAAGCAGTGATGCCTGTAGGGAATAGGATAAGCTATGGGCTTGATGTTCCTCTAATTACTCTATGTTTTGAATATTTTGCCATTATCAATATAAAGTTTTCTTTTGATTTATTTGTGTTTCTGTGTGTGTAATAGTTCTAAGGAGAATGGGAAATCAATTAGTTGTTCTTAATTTGTAAATTCTAATACTTGGGAAAGATTAGTTCACTTATTTGAATTGAGAAACACAAGCTTAGTTGTTGTTGAGTTCAGAAGGCCAATAACACTAAGTTAATTCACGAAGCTTGCTTAATCCATGTTGATCAGACAAATTAGATAGGAATACCAATTTGGTTACTCATACATAGGGCTTCACTTGACACTCAATGAAGTTAACAATTAACCCTCGACTAATGAATTAATTGGAACTAGTTAATGATTGCAAAATATGATAAACATAGGTGATTAGAATGAAATCAAAACACTAGGCTTCCTTTTATAGACTTTTCCATTTGTTTAATTGCACTCTTTTGTTTAAAATCAAACCGCTTAAATAAAATTAGGTCATTAATATTATCGTATTTAACATTATTTAAGAATACAATCCTCGTAAGTACGACAACTCTTTTTCTACTTTATTACTTGTTACGACATCATACAGTTACAATTTTTAATTGTGCACACATATTTTGCATTTGCACATTGCACAACACATTACGACACATATTTTGCATTTGCACATTGCACAACACATTACGACAGTTCATAAGTAATGATCCACCTTCCCAATAATACGAGACTAAGGTGAAACCTAAGAACAAATTCATGTGAGTTTAAGCCCAACACGGATAATATCATACTAAGTGGAGGGATGTTACATTTAGACATATGAAAATTCTTATTAAACATTCAAATGGTATTTGAAAATGTTTGATTGCTAATGGTTCCACATGCATTTCTCTATCCATTCACATTTGATAGGCCACAAATCTTGTTACTTGTGAAGCAGCTATAAACTAATCACACCATACTCCCTCGGGCCAAAAGTTTCGTTTATTAGTATAAATAAAAATAGACACATTACATGTGGTTATCCCAAGTAGTAAAGATTACTGAAATAATTTGCAAAGGAAGATTAAATCAAGAGTTGAATTGATCTGCGTATTCAACCAACGTTCTAAAGTCTAGCTACTTTAGAGTGTTTCCATAGGCATTTGATAGTCCGCATACAAATTGAGCAACCAGTCATGTATCCATTTAGAAGTGGAAGGTTTTAATATGAACTTTACACGTTTGCATGTTACTTGGGTACGGCATTTCTTAAAATGAACTTTTATCTATAACTATGAAAACAATATAAGATAAAAATCACGTCTAGAATGTACTAAAAATACAGCCGAGGGCCCTTCAATATTCGGGCCTCAAATACATGGGTGATTTTGGTGTATACCTTCCTTAAATGGACCAGAATCATGGAGTAGTTTCATAACAAGCTTAACCTGAGTAGAAAATAACTCAAACGGCAAAGTATTATATTCCAGATATTAACTTAAATGGCAAGCACATCTTTGAGAAAACGAAAAAAAAAAAAAAAAAATCAAGCAAATGGGACATTTGGATGCACATGAAAAGAAAATTTGAAATCAATTGATATTTTCCCTTACCTGAGCAGAAAAATTAAATTGTCAACTAGGATTATCTCGGTTGGTCCATGGTTTGAGGGATGTATGTGTGAGTTTAGAATGGTCAGGTACTCAAGCCTTGGTAGAGTGTGTGTGTTATTTTCTTTTGAATTTATAATAAGTAATGGTCATTAGTTAAACTTCATTTTTTTTTTTTTAAAAAAAAGCAAGAAAATTAAATAATTAATCCTCTGTAGAAAATAATAATAATAATCGCTTATTAGCACATATGCATGGTCCAGAAGAAAAGATGAGAAATGTATTTGTGTGTGTGGCCAAAGTTTAGAAATCTCCGGAAGGAATAACCTTCGCCAAAAAGAAACAATTCTGTGCTTGGAACAGAGCCTTTACCAAGTGAGGCATAGTAGCAGATATTAATTTGATGCATGTGTGTGTATGAAATTAGAGGTATAAATTTAAGGTACTGAGACTAACGCAACATAGTTCAATTACTACCTGAGCTGATTCACGATATAGGAAGTCTTGTATGGCCCTCTTGAAGCCTTCATCCATTAGGTAATGGCAGCTGTAAGTAGCGACGGGTAGATAACCACGCTGAATTTTGTGCTCACCCTGAGCTCCTGCCTCTACTGTCTTGAGATTAAGTTCTATGGCAGCTTCCATTGCCTAAACAAAAAACCATAACTAACAAATATCAATACAACTCTAAATGCCTCATTTCCCACTGTCAGAACTCTAAACACCAATGACACAAAAATTCTGCAAGGAGTTGGATTGTTATAATCACATTGCGACAAGTATGAACATAAAATGAAGTCATAGCACAAACCTGGTAATAGCATGCTTCAAAATGTAGACTAGGATAGTATGTTTGTGGATGACATCCCCATAGGCGCCCAAATAAAGTATCTCCTCCTATAAGATTAAGAGCTCCTGCAACAAGTTTGTCCCCTTCTTCAGCTGTGACAAGCAGTACCTGATCTCCCATCTTTGATGCCATGATGTGAAAGAAATCCTTAGTCAGATAAGGACTGCCCCACCTGTAGATTGATTGACAAAATATTTAAGATGAACCATGTTATGGCTGAACATATCATTAAGTAAGGGTGAAGCACCAATAAAAAAGGTTAACTGAAAGCAAGAATATAGGTCTAAAAATAGGGACCAGACTTGTTGTCAGTAGTGTTTCTGTAGAACTTATAGAAGGAATCCCAGTGGCTTGCCTGTCAACAAAAAATTAACACCAAAGTAAATGAGAAAAAGTGTATATCAATAAAGACTGTATATCAATAAAGACCCCTAGTGTTGCCGATACAACCTAGTCCTTCAGAATTCTTTGATAGAACAAAACTCTTTACATAAATTACTAGTTTCCTACACATTTCCACATTTAGCTATAAAATCAATTAGAAATAACGAGGCAAACCAAGTGATTAATAATGCAGGCAGAGCCCAACAGAAGATTTTGATGTATGGTATCTCTTTGACAATTTCTGTTAACAAAATTAGAGGTAAACATGAATCTTCCTGCATAAAGTGCACCCATTCCTTTCTTTGGATAATCTTAACGGCTCCACAAATAACGATAGTCCACTGAACATTTTGTTTGAAGCTATCGGCAATAATTTTAAGGACATTTTGTTATATTGGATTCTTCTGCACTTTTTTTTTTTATTCTTCACTTTGCACACAAATCATTCATGCTTAAAGAGCATTAAGGACGGTTCACAGACCAGTACGGTAGATAAAAGTGCATAATGCCACATTCAGCTATTTGTGCTAGCGACATTGAAGATTTAACTTGAAGCAGTTGTTTGCTTATGTTATCATTTGCATCTTTAATATCTGGTCCTACATGCAGTTCTTTCATCATTTCTATTTGTATTAATATCGGTTTTTGAACCCAATTTATAAGCCACATGACTGTAGAGAAAGACCGACTAAGAAACAGTCAATACATTAAAAATTAAGAAGAAATACAGAGTCTCCAAGCATGTTGGGAAAATCATTCTCATGGCTTTATTAACTAATAGACTCCAGAGTTTTAACACACGTATAATGGGTGGAAAAAAAGTTATATTCATCAAGAAAAAGATTATTTTACTATGTCTTCAGCATCATTACCAGATTTTTACAATTGTAGCTCCATAATTCGTAGCCCTTTTATAGGCAACTAATACGTCATATACAAGGCTTCTAAGATATGGCAATAGAATCAAGCATGCTACTCGAATGAAAGATCAAATGAAAGTTTTTTGTAGAACACAAATTGCATTCGGAAGTGGCCATGTCCACTTGTTCACTGAGATTTAAAAATAATGTTATACATGTTCACAATATGTTGCACCAGCACAAAAAGTTAAAATTGAATCAAGCAAACGAAATTGAACTTAAATGCATAAAGTAATTAACAGAAATTGTTCAAGCAAGTACCTTTATTTCATGACCGCGGAGCCGTTTCATTGTCAAATTCTGCTGCAAAATCTGCACAAGGAAAGTTCGTCTAGATAACTAGTACCGAAAGTATCCAACACAAAAAACACGACATACTTTCATGACCAAAGCGCAGATAACAAATCAATCAACTAATACTTTCTCGCACCAATTTTTCCATGAATCAATGTGTGTCAATTCTTTTTACAAGAATGAATCTTTCTCTACAATTTACAACAAAAACTTGAACTTGAAACCAGTATGTATCAATCTTCTATATCACTTATTTCTAAAAAGAGGGGACCACATTATTTTTAGTGGGGACCCTAGTGCTTCTTTTGTGGGGACGTCCCCAAATTAATATCAAACTGAACAGGCTTCAAAAAGACTAACCTTTTTCCTTTCTTGGCGAATATTCTTCCTTTTATTTTGCTTCATGTCCATCAAGAATTCGTCAAAACTACGTAACAGTTGCAGAACATAGTAAAAGAGTTCGATAAGTCATAAGTGAAACATAAAAAAGTTAAATACAGTAGTAAATGGGTAAATATACTTGATACTGAGATTTGCTTGGGATGAGGGATAACAGTGATACGGAAAGAATCAATATGTGCACTTGTGCGCTCAACAGCTCAACTATTCCACCTAATAATGACACCTCAAGCTAGATGATCATCAGCTATTACTACTGGTATCATTAAGCTACATTTTACTTTCGAATTTTGATAGCAGCCAAAACAACAATTTTTTCTTTTTTTTTTATAAGAAATGAACTTTGTATTAAAAGAAAAAGAAAATACAAAGAAAGTGGATAAGGAATCCACACAAACAACGAAAATTACAACATAGGACTCCAGTCCCTAATCAAATCAGAAAAAGCAACACTTTTAAAATCTTTTGCATCATGTAACCAAATAGTAACCCAGAATTTAACCCTATCCCACAAAAAAGCTAAACCTTCGAAGATCCTTCGGTTTCTTTCCAGCCAAAGGGCCCAGAACCGCCTAAAACAGCTACCTTCAAAGACTTCTCCCTTTTTGGTTATCAAGAAGGCCTTGCCCAATTTCAAATAAATCCTGACAGCACCAAGGAACGACCAAACTCTTCCCAAACTCTTTCAAAATATTGTACCATAAATTTATGGAAAACTCCCAATGAAGGAATAGGTGATTCAAAGATACACCATTCTTTTTGCACAAGACGCACCACCCTGGGGATAATGCTTGGTAGGGTCTTCTTTTTTGTAACACGTCACGAGTGTTAAGCTTATTCAAAGCTAATAACCAACCAAATACCTTAACTTTTGAAGGAACTAGGGATTTCCATAAGGACTTAGCTGCAAGAAAAACTGCAACATTATCCTCTATGCTTAAGCAAGCAAATGCTGATTTACAGTAGAAACAATTTGAAGAATCTTCAATCCATATTCTCCTATTCTCAATGTTAGAACATAACCTAACCGAATCCAATAGGGTAAGAAGATTCAGCAGACGAGGGACTTCTTTGTCATTCAAATTCCTCCAAAAGTGAAAGTTCCAAGTAGTAGAGTCGCTAGAGTTTGGATGTGATTCTTCAACAAGATCTGCAATAACTCTATTTTTGAAGGAGGAGAGTCTATACAAAGAAGGAAAAGCAACTGCCAAGTTGTCTCCTCCCACCCAATTATCCTCCCAAAATCTGATCCTTGTGCCATTGCCAACTCTAAATCTCGCGTGTTGAAGAAATTCACCATACAGAGATGATATAGCTTTCCAGGAGCTTCTAAGAGTCACCCTATCTGCCAAACCCGCATCCCATTGGTTTGGTTGAAGTCCATACTTGCTCTTAATAACTTTATACCACAAGGAGTTCCTTTCTTTAGGAAATCTTCTCATCCATTTCATTAGTAGAGCTTTATTTCTAGTTGAGACTTTACCAATTCCGAGCCCACCTTGCAACTTAGAGTGACAAACCACATCCCAAGCCATCAAATGCTCCCCGGCCGATTGATCACTCCTTTCCCAGAAAAAGTCTCACATTAACTTCTCAAGAGTTTCAACCACACTGCAAGGAGGTTTAAAAATTGACAAATAATAAATTGGAATTAGCAAACAACACTGATTGAATTAGAGTTAGCCAACCTCCCCTAAAGAGGAAAGCTTTCTTCCACCCGTCTAGTCTTTTAGTTCCTAGAGAGGAAAGCTTTCTTCCACCCGTCTAGTCTTTTAGTTACTTTAGTAACCACATGTTCCTAGAAGTCAACCTTCCGAGGATTACCCCCCAAAGGCATGCCCAAATACTTAATTGGCCAACTTCCTACTTAACAACTAGAATCAACAGCCATCGAGTGTAAAAATCCGTCATCCACATTAATCCCCAACAAAGTACTTTTAGCCATGTTAACCAGCAAAGAAAAGGGTGTCATCGGTAAATTGCAAATGTGAGACTTCCACTCTATCCCTTCCCACCACGAAACACGTTAGTAGATTTGGCTTTATCAATTAATCTCCCCAACAAATCAACAATTAAAGTGAACAGAGAAAGGGACGAAGGGTCTCCTTGTCGTAGCCCTCTGGAGCCTACAAACTTACCTTTTGGTCTACCATTGATGAATATGGAAAAAGACACCGAAGATAAGCAGCCCACAATCCATTTCCTCCAGATATGACCGAAGCCTTTCTTTTCTAGCACGAAATCCAAAAACTTCCATTCCACGTGATCGTATGCTTTTTTCAAAATCTCTTTTAAAAACAACTTTTGATTTCCGCATCTTTCATTTGCTATCAGAATAGTATCTAAAATCTCTCCCTTCCACAAAAGTTCCTTGAGTTTTAGCAATAGTCTTCGAGGACATGTTTTAAACTCAAAGAGAGGACCTTGAAAATGATCTTGTACAGACTTGTCACCAGACTAATTAGCCTGAAATCCTTAACCTTACGAGAGCTTATCTTTTTGGGGATTAGACAAATATAAGTCTCATTGGTCAAACCATTTATAATGCCATCTCTCCTGAATTCTTGTAGCACCTTTGTCGAATCTTGCTTAATAACCTCCCATTGGGACTGAAACACTACCAGTATAAACCCATCCGATCCTGGAACTTTGTTACTGTGTCTTTCTAACCAATCTCTTAAGCGCCCCTCGATTGGTTGCCAATCAATACCCTCAATACCGCTATACTCTAACTCAACTAATTTGTATAAAGATTGGTAGAACTCTATCACCACCCTCATACGTCTTCCTTATCAATAAAACTCCCATCTTCTGATTCAATCTTTGTGATAAAGTTCTTAGATCTCCTTGCATTCATTAGTCTATGGAATGACTTTGTATTTGCATCTCTTCGGCCCACGAGAACTTAGATTTCATGCACAAGGATCTTTCCTCCTTGAGAATAACCTCTTCTAGTTCGCATTTCACAGCAAATCTCTCTTGTTTTAATTGATCATTCCAGCTCTCAAAACCTTCTAGAGCATCGAACTCCTCGATTCTTCTACAAAGCGAGTTTTTAACCAACCTCACATCTCCAAAGGCCTCAACATTCCATCTTTTCAGCTTCTCTTTAGTGATCTTTAATTTATTTAAGAATTTATACCCTTCCCAACCCGAGTTGCCGGTTCCATTCCAACCCAAGGTGCTGGTCCCATTCCACCATCTCCTGAATTCTTGGTTGAAAGTCTTACCCCCAAGCCACACGTTCTCAAAACGAAAAGAGGAGGGTCCCCCAACGAGTTGGGTTTGAGTCCAGGAAGATCGGGCAATGGTCAAAAACCACTCTAACTTCCATCTCTGGTCTGATAAAAGGAAAAAGAGCTTCCCAGTCCACAATGAAGAGAAATCTATCCAGTCGACAACAAATTGGATGGTTTTTGAAATTAGACCAAGTAAATTGGCCATTGCTCAAGGGAGGATCTCTCAAATTCAGTTCCCTAATTAACTTATCAAAGCCCTGCTTCTAGTGTCGCTCATGCTACTAAATTTCTCCTGCACCCTACGCACCACATTGAAATCCCCCCCTATACACCACTTTTTCCCGCACAAGCTCCACAACCCGGCCAATTCGTCCCAAAACTTAGCTCTAGCATTATTATTGTTTGGGCCATAAACTTTGTGAACCACCAATTACTCCTGTCCTCCATCTCCACCAAAATGGAAGTAGAGAAATCTCCTAACATATTACAGACTTTTACCCTTCTAACATCTCACACTATCAGAATCCCACTTGCCCTTCCTGCTGAAGGTAAAGTCAACCACTCTTTACATCACGAATGCCAAATACTACCCACAAACCTCCTATCGACCTTTTCCTTTTTAGTTTCTTGGAAGACTACTATATCCGGGTTAACTCTGCAAATAACATCCTTTATAGCTCTCCTCTTCAGGGCAGAGCCGCTCCCTCTGATATTCTAAGAAAGGATCTTCATGAGTTACCTTTTTTTCCCCTCCTCGATTCACTCCTATCATAATTTACATTGAATTGCAAATTGCGAAGTTCCCTTTGTTTCCCTTTTTTCCTTGTCGTATTCTGGTTACCTGACATTTTTATCATTGGTACTTGTCGAGAGAAGTGTACTGGCAGCTCACATGGTGTGAGCTCAATATGTGTATACATGTGCACTTAGCATAGGCAAAAGAATTATATTTATTCCATGTGCACTAAGTATGGGCAAAAATATATTGACAGACACGTGTGTAATCTGATTGTATACTTAGCTAATTAAATATTCTTGTGTAAAATAACCTAGAGAGTTATTTATATAAATGTATAGTGTTGTACCTAAGGATAATAGAGAGGGATTGTATTCTTGTATTCTGGCATGGTATCAGAGCCGAATTAAAGGCTCCTAGGAACTAGTTTTTTCAGCTTTCATTGCTGAACATAGCACTCTGTTTTCTCCTATTTTCGGGAATCAAAACAGAGCATCTTTTCAGCTTCGTTTCTGCTTATCTCCTCTTCTATCTTAGCCTTCCTTGTTGATCGTATAACACCTCTTGTGTCTAAATACATCAACCAAAATCATTAACCTGATCATAAAAAAGGTTTCGCAGTTTATTCTCTTCCAAATCCTTGCCACCTTAAATAATATCTTGCTGGTATTCGGCCTAATTTATCACATTTAGATCACTCTGTTTCACAAATCAACTTTTTTCCCTTCTAAACCTTCAGCTTTATCATGTCTGAAACCCCAGAAACCACGCAACCCATAACACCCCCAACCACCGAAAACCATAATACTTTCACTGGAGAATTATAGAATGTTCAACCCCATCTACGACTCAACGGAAAAAACTATTTAAAGTGATCTTAATTTATTCAGACCTTCTTGAAGGGGAAAGGAAAATTGAGCCATCTTCTTGGGACAGGTCCGAAGCCAGGAGATCTGAAGTTTGCTGCATGAGATGAAGAAGATTCAGCTATAATGTCTTGGTTATGGAATTCCGTGACACCTAAGGTGAGTGATATTTGTATGTTTTTGAAAACAACACACAAGATATGCGAAAACTGCAAGCAAAACTATTCAAGAGTTCATGATGCGGCTCAAATTTATGAGATCAAGATGAAAATCAATACTATAAAACAAGGTAACAATTCGGTTGCTGAATATGCTCAGACTTTGCAAAGTCTGTGGCAGCATTTAGATCATTATGAGTGCATTGAAATGAAATACAGTGAAGATGCAACTCTCTACAAGCGTTACATAGAAAAGGAGAGAATTTACAAATTTCTTGCTAGTTTGAATGCTGAATTCGATCCTATTCATGTCCAAGTTTTGGCTAAAGAACTCCCCTCACTAAATGAGACAATGGCCATATTCCGAGGGGGAGAAGGACGTAGAGCAGTGATGATGGAGCCTGAGGGGGAGTGTCGAGAAAAATGTATTGGCAGCTCACATGGTGTGAGCTCAACATGGGTATACATGTGCACTTAGCATGGGCAGAAGAATTATATTTATTCCATGTGCACTAAGCATGGGCAAAGTATATTGACAGTCACATGTGTGATCTGATTGTATACTTCGCTAATTAAATATTCTTGTGTAAAATAACCTAGAGAATTATTTATACATATGCATAGTGTTGTACCTAAGGATAATAGAGAGGAATTGTATTCTTGTATTCCGGCAATACTAATTGAAGCCCCATATTATCCAACAGAGCACAGACATCCCTCCACTGCACGAGAGATCCCCCTACATTCACCGTTTCTCCCTCTTCCTTAGCATCCTCAAGCATCAAGACAGGTATAGCTATGCTAATTGGGGAAACACCATTTGCTAGATAGTAGACTGCCTTGTCGGTCTAATCGCTTCCCTGCTCCAAAGGTAGCTCAACAACATCCAGCCCAACATCTGTATCATCAAACAATGAGATAATTCCTTCTAAATTGGCTTCATCTTATGACTGTAGGTCCAGGTCTAACTCTGATTTAGAATTAGAACTATCGAAAAGGGAATCAGGTCTTAAAACCATTCACCCGTCGAGGTCCATGTCGGCTGTGAGCATTTCGTTAAACTGCTTAATCAGATTAGTCTTCTTGATATCGTCTCTTCGTATTGTTTGAGGTCTTGAGTAAACTTTCAAGGCAGAGGAGCAAGAATGCTCCTTGTCCGTTCTTTGTCAAAACTCCCCCTTCTCAAATTCTCGAAAATTCCTTCCCGATATAAAGCTCTTCAAACTCTAGATACATCCTTTTACAAAGGATTCTTCTTGTTCGGGCTTCACATTTTAAGTATTTCCCTACAGTGACCCAATTATTATAGATCCCATTTGGTTCGGATTGGGCCCTCTTTTTCCTCTTATCAATTCTGTTTTCCTAGTCCGAATTTACAGTTGGGTCGGCCTCCTCATTAAAAGACTTGCCTGTAGAAGTAAACCTGAAAGGGGCCAGTATTGTTGTTTAAGCTATTGCAGAGGCCCGATTAATTAATAACCCTAGTTTCAACTCAACCACTTGTGATAGAACAGAGAATCCATTGTCATTTTTTATTTCCTGCATTCCCCTCAGGAGAAGAGAGGGGCAGATCGACTTTTCAGAATAAAGCATTGCACCATGTCCTCCGATGGCACATTAATAATTACATCCCTAGTTGTATACTACCTTTGTCCTTTCTTACAAATTATGCACCTTTAACTGCATCGTGGCCAATAGTAGCGTTTAGGAAATTCTCCCGGCCCATCCTTGCCGATCTTTTCACAATGCACCCATGTTGGACGCAATTACCCATGCAATGATTCTCCTTAGGAGCACTATTGCGGCCCATGTTCTCCTCCACGTCGTGCCTTGACGAAACCGATTCGACCCGATGCCACTAGGTTGTTGGCTTAATATCTGCAACATCGCTAGCTATATCGGTGAGACCTCCTAGTTTCTCCCTGATATCCTTAAACACATCTCTATTCCAACAGTCAAGCGAGAGCCCTTCAACGCTGACCCAGCTGTCACGTCAGCGAACTTGACATCAACCTAATACTGAGCGCCAGTTTAGCACTGTAACTGGTCTAGAGTTGAATAGAAAGCATTTTTCAAATTTTAGCATGAGATGTTTTTCAGCAATGTTTGCACACCAAAAAACAACCATGTTCGCACAGTTTTGTCACATTCACTCTTCTCTTCAACTTTCTGCTTAATCCGATGTTGATGATGCTCCATTTAGTCTCTTTATTATCCCAATATATCACAACTGCTAGTGTCCAATTCTTTTTCACCTGAGGACTCTTACTACTCCTAAACTCCCTACCTCCATACAGCTGTCAATCAGAGCATGGATAACCTACACGTTCATCGCTGCCTGGCCCTTCTACCTTCTGTTTTCTATCATAATTGGCAGCCTCGTTAATGATGTCTCTCCTAAAGATGCTTTCCAAGCACTGTAAAAGCTTTGACCATCCGTTGCAATAATTATCGCTAAAGCCTCCTGGAATAACGATATTCCTAACCGATCCATTTTGCAGCCTCGACACTTCCAAGAACCTTCCCCTCTTGTTGAACTTAATTTCAACCAACAGCACACATGAGCTCCCCCAGAACTCCCAGAAGAAACCTTGCTTGCCTCCGAAAGTCACTGCCTCCTTTAAGACATCGCATAACCAACTTGCGGGTCCAAGATCAAAAAACACTTGATATTCTACTACTCAATTCCTTTCCACCACCTTAATGGATTGCCCCTTGTTAACAACACTCAAAAGGAATACATTATGTTGATCCTAAACTCCATATCAAAATGCTTAAAACTCATTATCGCTTTTGTAAAGACATGAACGATTCAAGGATGATAACCTCTCCACTGGCATCAGGAATAACAGTGAAATTTGAAGGTGTCAGAATACTTCTTTCCATCCCTCAACAGATTTCTCAACCCACATACTTTGTTAGAATTGCTTGGCATCTCAAATCCAAGGGGAATCTCCACATAAACCTCGTCTTGCAAATCACCTTTGAGAAATACGTTTTTCACATCAAGTTGATAAAGAGGCCAATCACAATTTGCTGCCAATGAGAGGATAACCCTGACAAATATTAAGCTTTGCTACTGGAGCATGTCTCCTGGTAGTCCAAGTCATAGGTCTGTGTAAAACCTTTGGCTACCAACCTCGCCCTGTAACGATCAACTGTTCCGTCGAGCTTGTATTTGACATTAAAGCTCCATTTGCATCCTACTGGCAATTTTCTTCAATGCATTAATTTCCTCTCTAATTGTTGCCTTCCACTCTATCCTTTTGAGGGCCTCATAGATATCTTTAGGGGTGTCTACAATAATCATATTTGTACTGAAAGTACGAAATCTTGGTGAGAGACCATCATATGGGATAAAGTGGGCAATAGGGTGTTGTGTGCAAAACCTTACACCCTTCCTCAGAGCAATGGGAATATCAAGATCATTATCAGTGCTATACAAAGGAGAAGACCCAAGAGTTGTATTACCAGGACTTTGTGGAGCCGAGTTGGATTCTTCTGTTTAAACAATATATGAGGCTTTATGTCTACTTGAGGTTTTTTCTTTCTTGAGTACACACGTAGCTCTGAATTTGTAGGTTGTGTGTGGTGTTGGCCATGTAGAGGAATTTTCGGAGCGATTTCAATTGTGTCGGGTTCATTGCTTTCGGGTATGATGGGCAAATTATGTTCATTGGGGATAATGTTGGCCTTGGGTGGTTGAGGTGTTGAGATTTCTAGTTCTTACCCAAATTCGTATTCTTGAACTTCTGGTTTCTCCCTCTGAATGTGAATTTTTGGAAAATATAATTCTATTTCAAAAAAAGTTATATCCATTGTGGTATAAAATTTGCGAGTGGTGTTTGAATAACATTTATAACCTTTTTGACTGGAACAGTAAACAATAAATATGCATTTAATAGCCTTAGGATCTAATTTACTCCGATGTTGAGAGTGATCATGTACAAACACAGTACAACCAAAGATTTTTTGAGATAGAGTGTTGATGATTCTAGTATTGGGATAACATGAGAGCAGCGTTTGGCAAGAAGTTTTGAACTTAAGGACTCATGAAGGCATTCGGTTTATTAGATAGGTTGCAACTAAAACAGCTTCCCCCCAAAAGTTCTTAGGCACATTCATTGAAAATGTAAGTGATCAAGCAAACTCAAGTAAATGCTTATTTTTCCTTTCTGCAATTCCATTTTGTTGAGGAGTTTCAGAACATAAGCTTTGTTGGATTATACCATTATTCTCAAAAAAGTTCCCAAGTATGGTGTTAAAATACTCTTTAGCATTGTCTGATCTAAACATTTTAATTTTTGTTCGAAACTGTGTATGTATCATAGCATGAAATTTTTGAAAAATGGCTTTTACTTCCTGACTTTTCTTTCATCAGATAAACTCAAATTACCCTAATATGATCATCAATAAATAACACAAACCATCTACATCCTGAGATATTATTGACTCTAGAAGATCCCCAGATGTCACTGTGAATGATAGAAAATGGCTGAGATGGTTTATACGTGTGAATAGAGTAATTGAATCTAGTATGCTTGGTCAATTGACAAATTTCACATTACAAGAACTTAGAATTAACATCATCAAATAAATGCTAAAACATCCTTTTCAAGTACAAGAAATTAGGGTGACCTAATCTGTAGTGCCAAAGCAAAATAGTACTCTCTTTATTAGAAGAAAGAAAAACAAGAAATGACACACCCTTGCATTGTGAGCTTGTTTATCAAGATTTTGTGAATCCTCTAGAAGATAGAGTCTCATACATTCTTTAGCATTGCCAATCATCCTCCCCGATTCTAAGTCCTGAAGTTCACAATGCATAGTGGAGAAATTAGTAACACATGTCAAATCCTTGTAAGTATGCTTACAGACAATAAGTTACAATCTAAACTAAGAACTAAGAGATCTGATTTTAAAATCAGATCTTTGGATAAGACTACCGAGCCTGTTCCAGCCACTGTGGTTAAGAAACCATCAGCAATCTTTACCATAAAATTTTTAGAGCAAGGTGTAAAAGTATGGAAAAGAGATGGGTTACCCGTCATGTGGTCTGATGCTCCTAAATCAACTATCCAGGAGTTATTTTTCTCTGACTGAGTTCTCAAGGCAGTGGAAAAATTACCTCGTAGTGTAACTGAACCAGTACTCACATTGATTGCCGCTAGAGCTACTGAGATACAGCTGGTTGGGAGTGATTGAGGGTCTGGTTAAGCATTTTTTGAAGAATTTCTAGTTGTTCCTTATTGAATGGACTGATTTCTGCAGCTGATTGATCTTGTCCAACAGCTGTATAGCCACGGCTTTCTTGTGATTTCCAATCAAGTGGCTTTCCATGAAGATTCCAGTAAGTTTGTTTGGTGTGAAATGGTTTTTTGCAATGCTCACATCAAGGTCTTCCTCCTTTTCAGGCGCGGTTATCAGTTGAGAAGCCGATATTTCAAGTCACAAGGGCAAACTCTCATTTGGGTTGGGCATCGATGGATTTTGTGGTCCAAGCATAACTTTCTTTCTACTTGCTTCTCTTCTTACTTCTGAAAAAACTTCTTCAATTGATGGCAAAGGCTTGATTACCATTATTCTTCCTTTTACTTCATCTAGATTTTTGTCCAGTCCTAATAGAAACTTGAATATTCTATCATTTTCAACAATCTTTATATATTCAGCATTACATTATGGGCATCCCACCTTAGAGTCTTCAAATAAATCAAGTTGTTTCCAATATCTATTCAAGGTATTAAAGTACTGAGTGACAGTAAACTCAACTTACCGAAGATCATAAATCAGCCCTTTTATTTCAAATAGTTCTGACGTATTTTCCTTGTCAGAGTAAGAGATTTTAGCAGCATCCCAAATTTCTTTGGTTGTTGCATAGTACATGAAATCTTCCCCAACATCGTTAGTCATGGAATTAATTAACCATAACATAATCATATTGTTTTCAGATTTTCAGACCTTGTATTTCAGATCTTCCCTTGATGGCACCGCAGCAACACCCGTGAGGTAATCATCTTTGTCCCTTCCGCATATGAACATTATCACGGACTGAGACCATTGAAGATAGTTCTGGCCGTTGAGTCTGTGACCAGCATAGGCAAGACAACACCTTCAGAACTGTTGGGCAGAGGTGGGCTTGCACCCTGACTTCTGGATGTTACCTCAGAACCTTAATCTGAGGCCATTTTGTATTTTTTTTTAAGGGTTTGATTCAGATTTCCAGCTCTAATACCATGAAGAAATTAGAGAGAAAACTCTCTTATTTTACTTACATACACAACACAAAATACAATCAGGTTTTATAGAGACTTCAAAAAAAGACGACCTCTAAAAAACAGACCAAAAACCAGTCCCTAAAAAATAGGGATTCCAAGCCTAGAACAGGAAAAAAAAAAATAAAACACAAACCCTGAAATAAGGAACATAAAACTGATTGCTGAAAATAAACCAATCAAAACACCCATAAGACAAGGAGGAAAAAAAAATAAAAGAAATCAGAAAAGTAGGAATAAGCAATTCTGAAATTCCATAAAACTGCTATAAACATTTCACACAATCCAGTACATCATGACTGATGGATACATAATTTCCTTATACTTTGATTAAATTCTTTACATTTACTTTGTTTGTTTCCTTGTTATTTTTAGAGTCAGGGGAAACTTTATTAAAAAAGAAAGGAAAAGAAAAGACACCTAGTCAGAGAGGAACATAAACCTGACCTCTCAAGGACTTAAAACATGAACAGAATAAAAATCAGTAAAACCTATAACTAGACTTCGCAAAACAATCATCATAAACAAAAGTATAAATTAAAGAGGGAGCAGACCACTACCAAGTAGGACAGACTATGGAATGAGCTCGAGAAGCTAACAAATCAGCAACGCGATTACCCTCGTGAAAAATGTGAGTCATCACAAAATGCATATTAGCAATGTACCCCAAAGCCGTAGACCAAGCTAATTTCCATCGAAAAGGAACTTTAAAGGAAGGAGCCAACAAGATTGAAACCACATAAGCGGGAATCACTCTCCAACTAAAGACACTTCCAACTATACTTCCAAGCAAAATCAATCGC
The DNA here is from genome assembly GCA_002914805.1 of Parasponia andersonii. Lineage (NCBI taxonomy): Eukaryota > Viridiplantae > Streptophyta > Magnoliopsida > Rosales > Cannabaceae > Trema > Trema andersonii. Next base: position 436,223 of record JXTB01000078.1, read on the forward strand.
ATGAATAGCCGCTGCCAACTCACCCTCAAAAACATAACATACTCCTAAAGGAATACAAAAACTTTTAGGTTTCTTATGTTTTTATGTTTTGTAGGTGTTTTGGAAGTGAAGGGGTGAAAAGGAGCTAAAATTGAGATGAAACAGGCTAAAAATCAAAGTGTTGAGCTAAAAGGTGGTAAACTCAAAATTGGGTAGAAAAGTGGCATTTTTGCAAAAACCGAAAAAGCTTACAGAAACCTGGAACTGCGGCACCAGAAGGTTGGCACTACGGTGCCAGAAATCGGGAAACTGACCATTTTGAAGGTTTTTGACTCCTCCAGCTTTGGGAAACCATTCATGCACAACTAAGGCCAACTATAGTATAAAAAGACCTCTCACTCAGAAATATTAATGCCTAGACACACATAAACACATAAAGGCTAGAGAGAGAGAGAATCAAGAGGAGAAGAAAAGCTTGGAGGCGATTTTCAGCAACTTTCGACAATTCTATTCCTTTCTCCTTCCTTTATCTCTTTTGTTTATTGGTCCTAGCATGATATTCTTATTGTTTATCCTTGTTAACATGCTAGTCTAAATTTCTTTTAGGTTAAGGGTGATTTCAAAGCCCCAAACATGTAATTGATTTAATTATTTCCATGTTTTCAAATATGTGAATTAATTATTCAGATTCGATCATATTCTTCTGTGCTTAATGATTATTGTGTTTATTATTTATTGTTTAAAGGATGGCTAGATGATTTATAATGAATATATATTGCCATAGTTAGGAATTAGATCCATAATTATCAATTTTTAATAATGGTAGCATAATTATAGTTAGATATGATTGCGTAATTATGTTTGGCTATGATGAAAGATATTACCTAGGTTAAAGGATTCAGAGCTTGTGAGATGATTTGCCTAGTTTAGTATATTTTCCTAGTCTATATGCATTAACTAGATTAATGGAGACCTGGTTCGAGATTGTTTAGTTGATAGGATTTGGACGAAGAGTTTATTTTGTATAATGAATTTAGAGGAAAATTAGAGATACTAGAGTTTGTTATTATCTCTAGCTAAAGAATTTGAATGTTGATTGATGTGAAACTTGGTAATTAATTTAGTGAAGTGTTTAGTGGTGATGAATAAACTTTTAAACCAATTTATTTTATTCTTGCTTTCTTTTTATTTATTTTAAGTTTTAATAGGTTTAGATTTAGTTTAGATTACACCTCCTATAACCATAGGATTAATAGTTTATTAGTTAGATTAATTCCCCATGGGATCGACCCTTATTAACACTGTAGTAGGTAAAACCAAGATAGACCGAACCAAATATGTCGAGGTAGACCAACGTTTCAATAAGGAAAAGACAGAGAAAGTGATAATTTGTACGTCCTATGTCACTTCATCAGAACAAACTGCGGATTTGTTAACCAAGAGTCTTTCGAGACCTATCTTCGAGAAATTGATTGACATGCTGGGAATGACGAAATTGTCCAATCCAGCTTGGGGGGAGTGTTGAATATTTGAAGATCTCTTTTATTATTATTTGTTTCCTTAGTTAGCTGGAATATCTCAGAATTATTTCAGATTTTATTTCCCTTATCTCTTGAGATATTTTAGTAAGTTGTCTCCTAAATTAATTATGTATTTTTTGCTCCTACTTTTTAGGCTAAGATTATTCTATTCTTCATGATACAACTGGAATGACAATAATTTATTGTTTCATATTAGTTGAAAAAGGTAAACACAGAATCTCTTCAAGAAATAAAGCCCAAAACTTCATATTGCGGGGAAGTGAAAATAATTCCATGTTTAAAGAAATTTGCTAGATTTGCTTACCTTTTGTAGTTAAGATTTTTCCAGTGGTACTGCATTCCTATCCTCTGCAGAAAACCTTTTTCACTCAATTTACGCCATTCATTTTTAGACAGGAAGGTAATGTGCAATGATGAAAGCTGGGACTGTCAAAAGATGTAAGGTTCTAATAAGGCAAGATATTAGCATTTCAAAGAATCACTAGGAGTTACATTCTTGAGTGACAACTATCATGGAACACTAAGGCTTGCTTAGATACACTTTTATTGTCTATTTTCTATTCAAATAGATAAAAATTTTCATTTATATTTTTTTTTCAAAAACATGCTTGGTAAACTTGTTTTCCTTTTTCATGTAGAAAAATTTAAACAAATTTTTTTAAAATAATGGAAGTCCAAATTTTTTATTAAAAAAAATATTTCTTTTCTCCTATCTATTAATCTCTACAATTTCTCTTCAATTTCTCCCTCCTCTCTCCTCTCTCCTCTCTCCTCTCTCCTCTTTCTTTTCTCCTCTTTCTATATATTTTTCCTCTCACTCCACTTTTTCCATTTTTTTTCTCTCACTTTGCATTCTCTCTCATCTTTATCTTCACTTCTCACTTTCTCTCTTTACTTTCTCTCTCCATCTTCTCCATATTCTCCCATATTTTTCTCCTGTCTCACTTGTCTTCTCTCTTATCACTCTCTTTTTCACTTTCTCTCTCTTTTTCACTTTCTCTCTTATCCTTGTCTAGTTTGTCTACGCTCTTATCTATATCTCCACTTCAATTCTATCCCACACCTCTCTTTAAAAATTAGAAACAGAAACAAAAATACAAAACAAAAATTTTGTTTTTTCTTTCAGTTTTTGGTGTATCCAAGCAGGGCATAAATACAAGAAATATTCCCACACATATACTCTGAAATTTATGTATGAACTCTAAACATAGCAGCTAGTCTTCCTAACAAAGAGCAGATGAAAAGATAGCCACGTAGCATGCTAAATGAAAAGAAAAAAACTCTACATCACATACATACACACTGAATATATCTAAATACATAGACAGATTTGACAAATGTAAAAGTTCCATCAACTAAATAGACATTTTCAATTTATATACACTGAGTCGGACTTATCATCAGAAACAGAAAACAAGGCATTATAATATTTACTTAAACGACAGAGAGATTCTCCAGAATAGACCTCTTAGTATGTGTTATTGTTGTTTCTGATTAGTGTTGGCAAGAACTTGATGAATAAAACGATCAACCATAAAATATTGACAAAGATTAGAAATAACCGAAAGTGGTTTGACTAAAACATGAAACAGCGGACAAAAAGCAACAACTGTTTGATTAAATCCAATACCTTTACAGTCAAATCCTTCAGAGCAGAGATCATGATTTCAAACACTTGATCTCTGAATGATGTATTACGGACCAAAATCCTTGGACCAGTGACTGGAGTAAAAGGTACACAACATTGTAGCTTTGGATAGTATCTTGAGCCAAAACTATAGTATGCATCAGCCCAAGAATGATCAAAAACAAATTCACCATAGGAATGGCTGCACATCCAAGAAATTGAAATACGATAAAGGAAACAAAATTAAAACCTTTCAATTGTGGAGGAAAAGATATGTGAATTTACTGGTTATCCAGACTAGGGGATGACAAACCTTTTAAGGTACAGTGGAACAACACCTAAAATATTTTCAGTTTCATCCTTAGCAATGATGTGTCGCGGCATCCATCCTGTTTCCTGGTATTGGAATGCATAAGTAAGACTATTCTGGATCTTTTAAGCTTATCCTCATTCTCATAAAATTGGAATGAACACAACTACTTATAAGTGAATTAAATAGAACTTTGTTTTAAACAAAACAATAAAATTATGTAAACTTTCGCCAAACTTTGACCAGAAAAAAGGGTAATTGGTAGTGTATAAACTATGAACCACTTAAACAGTAGACAAGTCTTAAAATACCAATGCAGAACATATAACTTAATGACAGTTTTTTATACCATTTCTTTTGCAGGAAACAAGAAAAGTTTAGTAATAAAGAAAGAGCGAAAAGGAAAATCTAAAAGAAGTCAAGAAATAAAGAAAATGCAACCAAAATAAGGAAATCAAAATAAATTCTTCCTACTCAATAAGATTAAATTTATATTTATATCCCTAAATATCTTGAATGAGGACGCTCAGCAATTTTTTCCCCCTTTTCTGTGAAGTAACTTTTTGGGCTATCATTGTTCACATTGTAGTAACTAGTTAAAGGGTAGATTACTTTTAAATACCAGTGCAGTACAGAACTTAATGAAATGGCTTACCTGAGTACTTAAAAAGACTATTTACACAAATTGCCAGCAATAACTTTTGAAAAAAATTAAACAAATAAAATAAAAGTCATTCAACAAATCAAGATCATGAGAATTCTTATTGACAGAATAGGTGGTTAAACCAGCAAAATTGAAATTCATTCCCAACCTTCACAGCCGAACCCGACTCTTCTAAGCTTGAAAGAAAACCATGTGTAAGAAATGGGTTAAATTTTTCTGGGCCCGTCGCATCCCGAGTACAGGCATCCCAGTCACCAGATGAGACCTCTGAGATGGAAGACAAAGTTGAAATTGATATCACTTTAGGTTTCTTTTCATCCCCAGAGACTCCCTGATAATAAAACCAACACAACTGATCAATTTAAACAATACTAAGAAGTACATTCACAAACCTGAACAGAAAAATAAATTCAAATATAAAGAACAATTCAAAAAGGAAAAAAAAAAAAAGGAAAGGAAAGAAACACACACCTCTGGGCTTGAACCTGCCAAAGCATAATTCCCAAGAGAAAAGTCTAGTTGTCGCGGCTCGGCAACCGTCTTATGTACCCAAAATAGTGCGGTAACTCTAGCTCCCTGAACTGAACTCCCAATAACTTCTCTGACTTGTGAGCTTCCCTAAATTTAAATAATCAACTACCCTCTGAACACTTAAAAATGAAACTAGCAAACTACTAATCGAACATCCATATCTAATCAAGCACATAAAAATAATTACGTTTAAGAATTAGGTTCATTCACTTATTAACACTTACATAATTTAGTCCCCAAAACTAGTAATACTAAAATAAACAACAACAACAACAACCAAAAAAAAAAAAAACAATTAGAATTTAGTATGAATCTATAACCAAGAACTTGAACTGTAATTTCATTTATTTTTTCTCTTTTCAAATTAAAATTATAGAACAATTTATAACAAAGCAAAGAGAGAGGCTCTCAGCAAAAAAAAAAAATAAAAAAATAGGACAAAAAATAGAGAGCGAGGGGGAGAGCGTACAGAACGAAAATGGGTTTGGAATTTGGGGAGAAATGGCGAAGGCTTGCAGCAGCTTATTGCCACTTCCATGGCCGCCCAACCAAGTCCTCCGCTTCTTTGCTTTCTCTCTTCAGTCTTTCTATCTAATGTGATAGTGGAAGCAAAAGCAGAGGAGAGCATGAGCAAAACTGCAAGCCATACGTGGCAAACTCAGAACCACCTT
>JXTB01000078.1:441667-455236 GCA_002914805.1 Parasponia andersonii
TTAGAAATTTGATTAAAAATAATAAAAAAATTTTGAATGAAAAATGATATTTTTGAAATTAAACTTTAAAAAGTAGTATTTTTTTTAAAAAAAATTTAAACGGTAAAACCATAAATGGTATTGTTCAAAAAAGTAGTATTTTTGAAAATCATTTTATAAAAAAAGATATTTTTCCAAAACTAAGTTTTAATAGTGGTATTTTCAAAATATTATTTATAAGTGGTATTTTCCAAAATATGATTTATAAGTGGTATTTTCCAAAATATTATTAAAAGTGATATTTTTATAAAAAATTTTAAAAATAATACTTTTATAAAATTGGGTTTTAAAAATAATCTTTTCTTAAATTAATTTTTAAAAGTAGTATTTTTCTAATTAATCGGACCTCAATATTGTTATTTATTAAAACTTTGAATCGCATGTGCTAATTTTATCCTAACAAAAAGTATGACACAAAACATGGAATAGGATTGGACTATAAATTTATCTTATCTTATCATATTTAATCGAATCCAATGCTTTAAAATAGTTTAATTCTATTCTTACGAGCAATTTAGTACGGGATAATGTAAGGATGGGAATGAGAATGTGAGACAGTTACCACGTTTGGTAGCAGAGTTGTGATTTTTTTCCCCGAGAAAATGATATCAGTGGTATTCATTTTCCCCCAAGTTATGGTAAACTCAAGTCCATCCAAATAGATGGATTTCAGATTGCTGTACCCTGAAACCCACCGTACAAAAAGGTCTTTCATCCGTAGAGGACGGATTGAGTCCCCTTTCACCCAAACCCATGGCCAGGAATCTGTAACCCCCTAGGAATCCTTAAACTTGCAATATTAGTAGAATTATTATAAACTTAGTATCGAATTTTAATAAGTTCACAAATACTTGAAATTATATGTGTGGTATTATTTTAATGTTAAATTTTATTACGTGAGAAAATCATAGATAATTATTATTTTAACTTAGAAATTATAAGTTAGTTTTCCTTAATAATAAATTGATTCTATAATAATTATATTATGTACATCAATATAACCTAATTAAAAATGTGACATGTTTATATCACATTAAAAAAAATTGTTATATTTTATAACCTAAAGATAATGATTGCACTAAAATAGTACCATGCCATAATTTGAATGGCTAGGATTTAAGTATAAAAAGAAGTAGACAAATCAATCTAAGGGTTTAAATAAGTTATAGAAAAAGATAAAGAATAGTAAAGTTTTACCTTAGGAAGGTAATAACTTTAAATGAGTGAAATAGAAAAGGAAAGGAATAAAGTTAATGGGTAATTCAAAATGTAGGAAAAAAGGAAAATCATAATGGAAATGTTCTTTGGAAATTAGTGGCCATAATTCAAAGTGGAAGACATAGACAAAAATAATTAGTAACTTTTGTCTCCAAAATAATTTAAAAGGTATAAAAAAAATTAATATAGTGGAGACTTTCTTTGGAAGCTAGTGGTATTAGATTCCAAATAATTGAAAAAGAAGAAAGATTAGAGACAAAAGTAGTAGATGAGTAAAAAATAAAATAAAATAAAAGATAAGGTAATTGAGTAGAAAAAGAAGATATATTGACAAATTGATAATAATGATGCTTGGATTATTTAATGGAATGTGAAAGTATGTATTATTGGATACCTTCCATGGATGACCTATAAATAGATCATTTATTTGGCAGTTTAAATCCATGCTTAACCTTTCAAATTATTTAGTCAAAACTATCTTCATATTTCCAATTATTCCTTCTCAAAAAAAAAAAATAAATAAATAAACTTTTTCTACCTCACTTTCTTCCAAATCCACAAGAGCTATAATATTTTACCCATCGACTCTAAAAATTAAGAATTATAATCAAGAGTAGATAACACTTAGTTTTGTGGTAGAGACGTAAGAAAAAAGATTCAAACTTGGAAGGTAATTATTCTCTCACCTTGCTTATTACGTGATTATATAAAAGAATAAATAGGTAATAATATATTTGACCTGTTTTAGATNGTGGTATTATTTTAATGTTAAATTTTATTACGTGAGAAAATCATAGATAATTATTATTTTAACTTAGAAATTATAAGTTAGTTTTCCTTAATAATAAATTGATTCTATAATAATTATATTATGTACATCAATATAACCTAATTAAAAATGTGACATGTTTATATCACATTAAAAAAAATTGTTATATTTTATAACCTAAAAATAATGATTGCACTAAAATAGTACCATGCCATAATTTGAATGGCTAGGATTTAAGTATAAAAAGAAGTAGACAAATCAATCTAAGGGTTTAAATAAGTTATAAAAAAAGATAAAGAATAGTAAAGTTTTACCTTAGGAAGGTAATAACTTTAAATGAGTGAAATAGAAAAGGAAAGGAATAAAATTAATGGGTAATTCAAAAGGTAGGAAAAAAGGAAAATCATAATGGAAATGTTCTTTGGAAATTAGTGGCCATAATTCAAAGTGGAAGACATAGACAAAAATAATTAGTAACTTTTGTCTCCAAAATAATTTAAAAGGTATAAAAAAAATTAATATAGTGGAGACTTTCTTTGGAAGCTAGTGGTATTAGATTCCAAATAATTGAAAAAGAAGAAAGATTAGAGACAAAAGTAGTAGATGAGTAAAAAATAAAATAAAATAAAAGATAAGGTAATTGAGTAGAAAAAGAAGATATATTGACAAATTGATAATAATGATGCTTGGATTATTTAATGGAATGTGAAAGTATGTATTATTGGATACCTTCCATGGATGACCTATAAATAGATCATTCATTTGGCAATTTAAATCCATGCTTAACCTTTCAAATTATTTAGTCAAAACTATCTTCATATTTCCAATTATTCCTTCTCAAAAAAAAATAAATAAATAAATAAACTTTTTCTACCTCACTTTCTTCCAAATCCACAAGAGCTATAATATTTTACCCATCGACTCTAAAAATTAAGAATTATAATCAAGAGTAGATAACACTTAGTTTTGTGGTAGAGACGTAAGAAAAAAGATTCAAACTTGGAAGGTAATTATTCTCTCACCTTGCTTATTACGTGATTATATAAAAGAATAAATAGGTAATAATATATTTGACCTGTTTTAGATATTATATAATTTATATTAAATTTAGACTTATTTTGTTGATTTCTTAAGCCTCTAAATATGAATACTTCATAATAATAATAATAATAATAGTAAAATCAAAATGACTAACCACAAAACGTGGAAGATTTTTAAGTATAAGACCCTAAAATAAAATATGCATGAAAATTAACCAAGCTTATTGATTTAGAGTTAGATCCTTAAGAACAGATTTTTTTTACCCATTAGAAATACTTTTCAAAAATTAAAGATGTTTGCTCAAAAGTTGGAAGGACTAAAATGCAAAAACTTTGAGTATTTGGGTCAAAAGTATAATTTTGACAAAATATAGGTTAAATATGTGAGAAAGTTATTTTAGGCTGTTTTAAGATTATTTTAAAGTGTAAAAGTAAATAAAGGAAGAATCTTTAACAAAAAAATAAAATAAAATATAACTCGATATTTACCATTAGAGGGCATAAATGTTAGAAATCTTAAGATTATGGGCAAAAATATAAATTATAAAACTTGAAATATTGGGTTGGAAATTTGGTATAAGAATAATAAAAAAAAATTATTTGAGATCTCTAATTGGGATAAGAAAAGATTTACTTAAATTAAAGATATAAAATCAATTAGAGAAAATAAATATTGTATGCTTTTAATTGTATTTTGCCTAAGTTTAGTGATAGGCCTAAAAAGCGCGATCAATACTAAATAATATTTTAGTCTAAGTATGATTTTAGATTTTAAATTTGTATAGCCTTTAGTGTGGTTGACTCAATTATCATATTATGACCCTTAATTACAAATAAAGAAATATAAATAAGGAAACTTAATTTATTTAGGATGATATTAATCAAATCAACAACCAAATCATTGATAGATTAAAAAGATCACTATGATCAAGGTTAAGGAGAATCAAATCACATCCATCTAAGTGAAAGTATAAATTAGTCAATGAATATAACATGATATTGTTTCTCAAATATGAAGTTTTATGCTAGATCAATACTGAGTCTTAAATGTTTTAAGCCTACTAAGTAATTAGAAGTTTTTTTTTAAAAAAAAAACAGTATAAGGTCACTTTAAATTTCTCTAACAAATAGAGTATGTATACGTCAGGATAAAATTTGATCTAAACGTACGTAATTAACGAGTGGAACTAGGACAATCATATTACGAGGTAGGTACAATTTCACCTATAGCATGGATGGTTGAAAATATTTCATATTTGCAGTATGATATATTTGAATTAATTTCATGCGTTAACTTGCCTTTATATTATTATTGTATGACCTATGTATAATATATGTCTATAGAGATACTTTTCCTATGATATAAAAACATGATGTATGCTTACTTTACAATGTTATCATGAAAATACTTCAACATACTTTAACAAAGGAAATGCTACGATAGTTGAATATGAGTTTGGGTTCATTGAAGTATACCCACTCATATTAAGAAAATACTAAATAAGATAAAGAATTTAAAGGTATCGTACCAACCTCCACTAGGTGAGGATATCCGAGAAAAAATAAGGCCGAACTCCCCTAAGTGAGGATTCCCGAGGAAAAGTATGTTAAGATTATGACCGTGAGTGTTTTCAGATGGGTCGCTCCTCTGGTTCCCCATTCGGTAGTGCACACTCGGTACGTACACCAGGGCCCATAAGAAAGATAAAAGACAATCAAGAATGAGATAAAATCATGACATAATATCTTATAATAAAGCATAAAGTAATGATTTCATAAAACAGCACAACTGGACTTTCATAATAAAAAGAAGAAAAAAGAAGAAAATTGTTTGTTTATAAATAAAATGTTTTGTGAGAATTACATTGTACTTACTGGGCAAAAACTCATATTTTATGAGTATCCATGCTATAGGTACCAAAGGAAAGAAACCTCTGATTTGATTGATGGGTTAGCTGGAATTGATGCGGGGATGAATGCGAGGCACGAGCAATGGAATACCGTCATTAAAATTACTTCCGCATATATTCTTATTATGAGACAAATAATTTCAATTATGTAAACTTGATGTTGTTTGAAAACGTACTTATAACTTGGTATTTTATTTTGTAATGCATGGTTTAACCAAATTGAACTTAAAAATGTATTTCGATTTAATATAAGTTAAACAAATATTTTTTTTAAGATCTAAGAGAGAAAATGTTTTGATTCAAATAAATGCAAAACACAAAGAGATCTGTCAAAAAGACCTAAATTGTTCAATGAGAACTTGGGACTTAAGTGATCCGTATATGACCCTTCTCCTCACCTAGGAGCCTTTTATAGTTGCGCATTATTTAAATCACCTTAATAAAAAGTTTATAATCAAATTTAAATAAAGGGTACTTAACTATTGAGAAGTATTTACTTGTTTTCAAAATTCAAGTAAATTGTGAGTTATGAATATAAATCTCTTAAAAAGAAATAAAAATATATAAAAAAAATTGTCATGAATTTTCAGCATCTAAATTTCTTTTTTTTTTAAATAAACTAAGAAGGTAAGTAATTAACAATCCGAAAGGTCTGGGTCGTTACAGAATCTTTATAAGACCTTACCACTGACAATCTCCTAGATGTCCCTTGTCGTCAGAAAAGTGGAAGTCATAGATGTTGACTTCCTTTGTATGATTAGCCACTGCAAAAACAAATCCTATATTATTATCTATAAATGGATTTCTTTTTGTTCTTGATTTCATTAGTCTTGTTGATCTAATTTCATATGTGATTTTATTTTTATCTTTGATATATTTTGTATTTACCAAAAAATGTTAAATATTTGTAGATAAATTATATGTACGTGATTAAACTATTTTGGAATTTGGGATAGTTCTTAAATAGGACTTTTGTGTCACAAGCCAAAACCCAGACTAATGGTAGAAGGGGAATTTCGAAGGATGAAAAATTTCTTAATTTATTTGAAAAAACGTCTAAAAAGTTTTATTTTTATAAAGCAATCCATTTTAGATAAAATATTTGGAATTCCATTCGGTGAACCTCTCCCACAGTTTGTATACACCATTAAACATAGATCGAACAAAAATAAAAAAAAATGCAAATCTAATATATGTTCAAGCATCATCATCCACGTCAGAACAAACACCAGAATGACATATGTGAGTTCACAAACAAAAATAGAATGTAGTAATCTTGGTTCAATACTAAAACAAAACTCAAACAGTCCAAACACCACAACAACACTAATTCAAGCATTATCAAAATAACGAATTACAATCCCGATGGCCTCTTACTCCTCTTGATCTCCAAAATCGCACTGGGCACCACCTGAAGAAGGGAGGAAGGGAGTGAGCATAAAATACACAATAGAAAATACAGTTAACTCGATCGAAAATATTTTAGTGATAAAAAGCTCCTGCATGGTTAGTTTGAATCCAATACGTGTATATATATATATATATATATACTTCAAATTGGAAATCCACATATAAAGCAGTATGATCAAAACTATCAATTCATATGTACATGGCACAAATCAATCCATACCCATGAGCTCACATCCTCTCATCTGTGGAAACCCAAGATGATGACACTAAGTGTACCTAACATCCTATCTGACACCTAAGCTCATACCTGAAGAGGACACCCATGTGTCGCCTACCAAACCTAGAGAGGTAACTAAATTGCCTACGCCTACCAAATAAAAAGGTAATCAGAAGTAACAAACCCCCGTGTAGGTTTACAGACTCTACACCGATGAAAGGGCATGCAGCGCTACACTGTAAACCCACGATACTAACACGATGCTTATGTATGATCCTATGACATATGCAACACAGAAAAATGGGCAGCTCTAGTTTTTCAGGAAAATAAGTATATTAGGTTTCTATAGAAAAACGGGCAGTACAATAGTCTTATTTTGATATACCCAAAATAATCTGCACTCAAAAAATTCCCAGAGCAATATAGTATATATGTATATCATATCATCACAGTCCATCACATATATTCAAGAAATTAAAAAAAACCACATTTGTTCTCATATGTTGCAAAAATTAAGTTTTATTCGAAAATAGTATAAAACAAAGGTAACCAAATCCCTACCTCATAAGAATAATGATACCACGCTATTGGATCCTCAAGGTATCGTTGACGATCGTTCGGAGGGTCAAGAACCAATTCCAAGCCCTCGATTGTTCTCTTGTGAAAAACCAACTTCTCAATGGAGCTTCAAATCGATAAATGGATTTATTTACTGAATTCCTAGCAACCAAAATAACTAAGTTAGACATATAACTTGTACAATTCGGGTCCGGGCCTATACCAGATCGGTGACACATAAATCGAGGTATATCTTAGCCGTCTGATTTTGATTTTCGTGCCGATCACCAAACATAGACAATATATATATATATATATATATTAAACTTCCCCATTTTCTGAGTACAATCCAAAAATGATAACAAAAACACGATCCAATGGTCGGATTAAAAAGTCAACTCAAGCTCAAAATATTCCAAAAATGGTAACTTTTGATTCGAGTAGTATGGGGTTAAGATATATATACCTTAAGCTTCTTCTCGACGAGACGAATCCAACGAGCCTGGTTAGAGGTCAAATGGTGGCCGGAATCGTCGCTAGCAATGAAATCTCCGAAACAACTCACTCTCTCTTTTACAGCAACGGCGGCTTCTCCTGCGGCAGCAGCTAGTTGACGTCAGCTCAACGTGGCATAAAGGAGCTCCGCCGGTGGTCTACTCAGGCGGACGACGGCAGGAGGTGGTGCGGCCTTCTTCTTCCCCTTCGGCCGAGCGAGTGAGAACAAGAAAGAGAGAGTGAGTGAGAGAATCGGGTGAGGGAGGGAGAGAGAGAGAGAGAGAGAGAGAGAGAAGGTGAGTGGGAAGATGAACCCACGTGAGTGGTCATATGGGACTGTGCAAATTTTAAAAATTTGCATTATAGTCCCCGGTTCCCAAATTCTATCAATTCAGTCCCCCAAAATTTGCAATTTAGTCCTTCTGCACAAAACTTCTGCAAATTAATCCCTCCATTATTATATCCGAAAAGTTGGTAAAATATCCAAATTACCCTCCTAAAAATCCGGATTTTTATATTCCCCCCTCCTTAAAAGAATTTCGTCTCGAAATTTAAAATACAAGTCAAGGCTTACATCACAATACAACTTCTGACTAAAAGTTAAACAAATGAGGGTACTTCTCATATATCTCCGTCTCGAGTTCCCAAGTAGCCTCGTCTTCTTTATAATGTTCCCAAAACACCTTGATAAGTGGAATCTCTCTGTTGTAAAGCACCTTCAACTCTCTAGCCAACAAACGAACAGACTGCTCTTCATATGACATATCTTCTTGGATTGGTACATGCATGTACTGAACAATATGAGATGGGTCCGACATGTACTTCTTCAACATCGACATATGAAACATGTTATGCACGTGACCTAACTGTGCAGGTAGATTCAAGCGATATGCCACTAGTCCAATTCTCTCAGTGATCTCTAGGGACTAATATACCTTGGAGCAAGCTTACCCTTAACTCCAAATCTTGTCACACCACGCCTTGGAGTCACTTTTAAGAATAGAGAATCACCAGTATCGAACTCTACCTCATACCTCTTCGGGTCAGCACAACTGTTCTGGCGACTCTGAATCTCCTTAAGTCTCTCCCAGATATCCTTAATCTTCTTAGTAGTCTCCTCAATCAGCTCAGGTTCAAGAGTAACACGCTCTTCGAGTTCTGTCCAATACAAAGGCGACCTACGCGGCCTCCTATATAACACTTCATATGGAGCCACACCCACATTGGTCTGTTAATTGTTATTGTAAGCAAATTTCACCAAAGGAAGATGATCATCCTAGTTCTCACCAAAGTCTAGTATGCAACAACGTAGCATGTCCTCAAGAATCTGAATGGTCCTTTCAGACTGACCATCTGTGTAGTGCCCAAGATTCTCACATGCATACTAAGCCAATAATAAACATGTTCTAATTACATATTAGGTATCTAGAAGTCATTAATACAACTTTCATAGTAACATGCTTATTCATTATGTTATATGCATTTACATATATGTTATTACACTAATGATTGTCAAAGTGTCCTAATGTAGTATAAAGGTTCAATACCCTCAGAGAGAGATCTCGGTGTGCTAAAAGAACAAGGAATATAATTATGAAAGCAATACTATACGTGCATGCATTAAGATCGTACTTATTGATAACTTGGTCAAATAGTAGTTTTTCGGTAAAATGTAATTTTTACGCATTTCGGAGCTAAATTTACTGTGTATTTAAACGTCAAATAGGCTTGAATCAATGTCTAGGACTCATTTATAACATTTTATTTGTCGGCTCCAAGTAAGCACGAGATAGCATTCAGGACACTAATTCGTATCTAGTTGCACTAAGCTGGCTTAGATTAGGCTTAATCACATAATGTTGTTTTTGTGTATTCTAATAATTTAGTGCTAACACTATGTTTGCATTATTAATTTGAGTGTAATTGATTTATTTTTATGTTTAATGATTGGTTATAGAGTTAAGTTTCACCAGATTACAATAAGGTTGGTCATATGGGATCATAAGTCAAAGTATAACTAGTTTTTACTTTCTAAGCTAGGATTCACCAACTTTGGCTACACTTGGGTGTATAGAAGTGACCAGCAACGTGGTGACTATGCTAAGGATGTTTTAGAGCTAGACACATGGAAAGTACTGTGCAAAATACCCAAAATACCCCTTAGAATTTAAGTTATACCTTTTCTTAGCCATTAAGTGTTAATTTTGGGTCAAATCTGGTCATTTACTTTCCTTTTCTCTCCAGCCACGACCTGAAACTCTCTAATACTTTGTTTCACTTCTCTTAACTTCCCTCAAACATTTTTAAGAGTTTTTAAGTAGTAGAACTCAAATTGGAGCCATAGAAAGCAAGATAGACCAAAACTAGTCAAGGTAATTATACTAAGTTCTTCTTTCTAGGTTTTGTCCTTTAATTTCAATTCTTTACTTATTTCTACTTAAATAATGGTTTCTTTAGGTCTTCTTAAGTCCAAAAATCTATTTCTAAGCTTTGGGAATCAGTTTGGTGGAGATAGAAGGCAAGAAGTCTAGCAAAGACTCAAACTAGTCAAGGTGAGGTTTATGTAGGATTTTGAATTCGTAGTTAATTTCTTTATTTCAGCACTTAAACCAAAGCTATTATTTGATGAATAATGGTCCTAGGAACCCATATATATTACTAGAAATATAAAATTTAAGTAGAGGATTAAAGTTAGACCTAAAGCCCCAAAGTTTGCCATTTATAGAGTTAAATATTTTTATGTATAGTAGATTAAGTTTTCAATATTTGTAATCTAATTTCTTACTTGGAGTATATATTTTATTGATCCTATTATTTATTACACTCATTTGGTGGCTGCTTGTGATGACACATAAGTATAAATTGGTTTTAAACTGGTTTAAACTGAAAAAGAGTTCAAGTGCATTTAGGTTGTTCCAAATTATCCTCTTTGATATAAATATGTGGGAATTGGATTGTTAATTGTTATTAAAGGATTAAAATTATGATTTTAATCATGTGAAAATGTCCTAAAAATAGGGGAGGTGCTGTCTAAAGGTTTTTAAAATGAAATGGCACTATTTAGGAGCAAATGGACTAGTTTTTACAAAATTATATGCCATTTTGGTTCATTTTGTGCTAATGAACTAGCATTTATATTTTAATACTTTTGAATAGTCTTTTAATACTAGTTGTTGACTACCAAGTACCTTAAGTGATTTATATGCTTCCGAGTCATTTTAAAATCAAGTTTCCTAATTTGGTGAAAGTTGTTATTTCGGTCTTGTTCAAGTATCTTAATGCATTCTTTTTATAAAATGTGAATCTTGAATAATAGTAATTTATGATAGGTGATTAGCATACTAATCTCTAGAGGATATTGACTCTTTCCACTATCAATTCCTATTCAGGACACAAGGTAAGTAAAGACTTACAACTGCATCACAAGAACTATATGGAAGATGTTATTATGTGAAACTTACTTATTCCTGAAAGTTATGAAATGCCATATGCATGGCACGTCTTGCATACAAATAGAGAATTTTATTATAAGAATATTTGAAAGCGGGTACCATTGTACCAATTTTATAAAATAAGTTTTAATTGCAATTGCTAGTCTATCAGAGCTGGGTAGGTAAGTCTGTTGATACATACTCTCCCGTTAAAGCGGGACTTGCAGATCTTAAGATATATCTCGTTGAAGGGGGACAATATTAGCGCGTTGTGAGATGCCCCTTTGATGAGGGAAAGAGTTTTCAAAAACTTCACACGATAGTCAAACCTTATTTTTACTCTTGGCCAGAATTTCTACCCAATGTTATCACAGCCTATCAACTTACGGAACAAGCAATGTACTAAGGAGCCCAACTAAGAATAATTTTTAAGAAAAATGCGTGGACTCAAATGTTTAAGAAAGAAAATGGTACAATGGGAACTTTATGAGACTTTTAAGCATTCATAAGATGCATAGTTTTTACTTACTGAGCTTTAGCTCATTTTAGTCTTGTGATGCAGATGAGGAGGCACATTTTGGTGTTGAGTAACTGGTTGCTTGGCCTGTATTTTGTCGCCATGATCATATAGATGTAGACGAGCTTGACCTATGAGCGATATTTTTGTTTTGAGATATTTTGGTGTAATGTAAATACTACTGCTGATGGTAAAATAGACTGGTGAAAACCTCTTTTGATTGTATATTTTGTAAAGACACTTTTAATAAGAAATATTATGCAGTTGCTTTTGTTTAAAGGTTTTAGAAAGTTCAAAATTGCCCACCTTTTCATCAAAACGAAAGATATGGTAGAACAAAGAATAATAGTTCATAGTTTGACCGTATATGACAATATGGTTAAACAGGAGGTGTTACAATCTGTCTCTGGATGGTGAGCTGTACTGATATCTAACTGCATACCCAACGCTTTCTACTAGGCTCTTCAAAACTTAGAAGTGAACCTTAGATCTCTATCAGAGACTATGCTTGAAGGCACACCATGCAAGCATAGGATGTTCTCCACATACAGTCTACTGAGCTTAGTAAGTGAGTAGTCCATCCAGATCGATATAAAGTGAGCACTCTTCGTCAACCGATCGACCACCATCCAAATTACGTCATTCTTCCTCAAGGTCTTTGGCAAACTAGTCATGAAGTCCATCGTGATCCCACTTCCATTCCAGAATTGGTAATAGCTGATGTAACCCAGCTGGCCTCTGGTGTTCATCCTTGACTTGCTGACAAGTTAAACACTTAGCCACCAAGATAGCTACATCATTCTTCATCCCTTTCCACTAATACTATCTCTTCAAGTCTCGGTACATCTTATCACTACCCGGATATACGGCGAACCTTGATTTGTGAGCTTCAGTTAGAATGGTTTCTCGAATATTAGGGTCATTAGCTACCGCCAACTTCCCACTGAAAAGCAAAAACCCTTCTCTGTTGGTGCTCAAACTATCTAACTGTTCACCATTTTGAAGCCGGTTCCAGATTGTCCTTAACTCCCTGTCTTGCCACTGATTCCGTTGGATAGTCTGAAGAAGTGATGATGAAATCACAATGTTGCTCAGACAAGCAACCCCTTCATTCTCGAAGTACTGCAAGTTGTAGTCACCAATCACAACTGAGTTCTTCCCACCTTCAAACACCAGTGTAGCTAGTGTATCACGAGGCTTCCTACTCAGTGCATCAACTACAATATTAGTCTTACCAGGATGATACTGTAAGTCAAAATCATAATCCTCCATATTCTCAACCCATCTTTGCTATCTCAAGTTCAGATCCTTCTGGGTAAAGAAATACTTCAAACTCTTATGATCGGAGAATATGTTAAACTTTACACTATAGAAGTAACATCGCCAAATCTTCAATGCAAAGATCACTACTGCAAGCTCTAGATCATAGGTGGGATAGTTGATAACTCTATGAAAATAGAGTTACCTTGTGTGCTTTTAGTCTTAGGTTAGTTGCTTTAGAAGAATAAATTTTATAGTTTAGGTGTCTTTCTTTACTTTATTGTAGTTTTTGGCGTTGCTGATATTTAAGATCTAATCTAGTTAATATCTAGTTTATTTCCCTTGATTTTTATTAGAATTACTGAAATCTGGTCTTAAGCCCTACAGAGATTAAATGGCAACAACCTAGAAGGAAAGCTGAACTTAAGTGAAAGCTGGAAGCAACTTTGCTGCAGCAACACGCTAGAGCAACACTGAACAGCAAAGTCAACTTCCAGCTGGTTTTTACTTTGAACAGCTGGTGCTGACAGCCAGCAGTAAATACCAGCTAAAAAGAAATGAAGAAAAGTGGTCCTCACCCCACTATTTGGTTGACACCTGTGCTAGGGTACCTGATTGACCCTAATATAAAAGAAAAAAGGAAGGAGAAGGAGGGAGGCGGCTGAACTGAGGGATACACGAAAAAGGAAAGAAAGGAGAGAGAGA
>JXTB01000078.1:463533-544472 GCA_002914805.1 Parasponia andersonii
TTTACTTTTCTGCTTGCATCTTTAAATTGTTGCTATTTTATTACAAATCTTGATTTCTCAATCGTTAAACTAGCTTGTTCGACATTTAAATTTTATAAATAATTTTGGTAATCAATCCCTGTGGAGACGATACTTACTCACTACTATATTACTTGTTTTGGCACGTGCACTTGCGTAGCTACCGTAAAAATTGCAACAATAGTTCCTCTCATGTGGCTTCAATTGACGAGAAACATAAGTTACAACCCGACCATCATGCATCAAAACACATCCCAAACCCATCTTTGAAGCATCGGTATATACCACACAAGGTTCGCTACTGTCAGGAACAATAAGAACTGGTACGGTGATCAAGCTTTGCTTAAACCTAACAAAAGCTTCTTCACTTTTGTGATCCCAAACAAACTTGACATCTTTCCTGGTCAACTTCATCAAAGGCAAGGCAATCCTCGAAAAATCTTGCACAAAACGACGGTAATAGCCTACCAAACCAAGGAAACTCCATACTTCTGCTATATTTCTCGGTCTCTCCCACTCTAGAATAGCTTCTATCTTAGTGGGATCGACTGAAATACCTCCATGAGAAATCACATGCCCTAAGAACTTCACTTCTGATATCCAAAAGTCACACTTTGATTTCTTGGCATACAACCGATGATCTCTCAATATCTTAAGTACTATCTCCAGATGTTTGGCATGTTCTTCTCGAGTCTTGGAATACACCAAGATGTCGTCGAATGAACATAACCACAAAACGGTCTAAAAACGGCCTGAAGACCTGATTCATGAGATCCATAAATGTTGCGGGAGCATTTGTCAAACCAAATGTCATCACCAGAAACTCAAAATGACCATATCGAGTTCTAAATGCTGTCTTAGGTATGTTATCCTCCCTTATCTTCAACTGATGATAACTTGATCTCAAATCAATTTTGGAGAAGAATCTTAACCCACCGAGTTGATCAAACAACTCGCCTATACTTGGTAAGGGATACTTGTTCTTCACTGTCAACTGATTCAACTTCCTGTAGTCACAAAGAGTCTCAACGAACCAGCAGTTTTCTTCGCAAACAAGACAAGAGCACCCCAAGGAGAAGTGCTACTACGAATAAAGCCTTTGGAAAGTAGATCGTCTAACTGTTCTCTCAACTCTTCCATCTCAGCAGAAGCCATGCGATAGACTGGAATGGAAACTGGCTGAGCTCTAGGAACTAGTTCAATGAACTCGATCTCCCTATCTAGTGTTAACCCCGGTAAGTCTTCAGGAAACACCTCTAAATACTCACTAACCATTGGAAACCATAGGTTTTGATTGTCTGTCCTCATCTCGCCATCAATGGCAAACAAGTTCCCATAATACTCAAGTTTCTTCCTTCCGCCCATGTACGCTTTTAGAATTGGACTAGGTTTCAACAGACTCATTCTAGCCTGATAGACAATAAGTTGACCATCACCAGGAAAAAGAGTCACCTGCTTCTTATGACGGTCTAAAACAGCTCGATACTTCTGTTGGGAATATGCCCTAGAAATCAGTTTCTTTATTTGGCATTTAAAACAATGTTTATTAGATCTAAGTATTATCTATTTGTTATTAATAAATTCCATATTATGTCCCAATTATATACATATGATATATATGTTTTCTATTATGCAAACGTCTAAAAGTTTCCATGACTAATAATGAGTAATAAATAATTGTTCGTGTGAAGTGTTCACATGTGGGAGACTAAATTCTTTATTTCATTATGTCTAAATTAAAAGTTCACATTCTGCCAATAAAGATGGAATACTTTATTTTGCCATAGAATGTAGTGTTGTCTATTTCAACGGGATTGATGAAATCTCCAATCATCGAAGTGTTTGACTTCGGATAGAAACACTAGTGCGTTATAAATGCATTGAACTGGACCAAGTGAAAATAGAATTTGAGGTTAAGTGCCATAACTCAATATTCTATCTTTCACTAATCTAGCACTATTGCAAGATTACCTTAATCCTAGTAATTGTCGGACTTGCTTTCATGAGTTTTATCTTTTTGACTTACTAAAGGACTAGTTCCGATTATATGGTTCAAACTCCGGTATCTTGGAAGATAAGATTTGTGAATTGATGAGAATGCCTTTCATGATTTGGATATCATGCATATAATGTCACTTTGAGTTTTTTCAAGGACTTGGATAATAAAAAACCAGGCGCCAGGTATTTACTTTGTGAATTTGACTGTGTTTGTATGGGCAGTTACAAACACCGTAATCAATTTTTATCCATTAGATGAAAAATGGCAACTCAAAAGTAAATATGTACTAGAGGGGTAATGCGATAATTTCACCTCACTAGTACGGTATTGCATCGAGAGTATATGTGCATGTATAGTATATGCTAAATGGATCAAGTTAATTAAAGTGTTAATTAGCTTCACTAGAAAATATATGACATTTAGTCTAAGAGTGCAATATTGGGCCTATCGTGGAGTGTAATATTAATAGACAAGGTCGAATCATAATTAAGAGTTAATTATGATTATGGGTAGTTGGCCCATTAGAGCTTAGACTATTTGGATCCATAAGGTCCTCCGTCTAGCTCACACAGAGCCCAATAACTAATTGAATGGTCAGTTGAGCCCAATAAGCCCATTAGGATATATATCTCTTTAAATACTTAAGAGCAAAGTTCTCCTAAATCTCTCTAAGTATTCTACACGCCACTCATGCACAGTAATTATGCTTTTTCATGTGACAGAGAGAAAAAGAGAGAGTAAGAGAGAACTGAGCTGTCACAGGAGAAATCCTGTGTTCGTTCATGGCCGTAGACGTGCAATCAAGGAGAAGGAAGAGTGTCTTCCAGATCATCCGCTCATCTCTCGTTAGGAATCAAAAAGGCACCCACAGACCGGATCATTCAACAAACTCCAAAGAATAGAAAAGAAGGCTCAATGGTTGTGAAGTGCTTCCAGGTTTTATCTAAACTAAGATCTATGAATTGATTTATGCTAGATCAACGATCCTACATTTTTGTTTTGTAAAATTTCAAGAAAATTTTAAAATATCTATTCCGATGCGTTCTTGATTTATTTACAAAACTGCGGAAATCATTTTCGGTAAAATCATTTTTCGAAATTTATTTTTCAGAATTTCCAGCAATTTCGACAACCAATCCATACCGAGTATCACGTCATACTGTCTCATTGGCAGTACAATTAAATCAGTAAGAAGTTTCCTATTACCGACCACAACCCAACAAGACTTACACATACTAGACACATCAGTTACTTCTCCCATAGGTGTACCCAACGTTAATGCATAATCCAAATAAGAAAATTCCAACCCCAACAGTTGAGCAAATAATAAGGATATAAATGAAGGGGATGCACCAATATCAAAAAAAAACATGTGCCCAAGAGTGTGAAAAAAGGATTATGCCATCAACAACACCTTGGCTGGTGCGATCCTAAGTTTCGTCTGCCCTAATAAAAGCATAGATTTGGCCAGTCATCTTTCCTTTCCCCTTGTTGCTTTTCCCTGGCCCGGATAGCTACTGCTTGATTCTGGACCACTACTGCCATATCTGCGCCTACCCTAATTCCCAGAGGCCCGAGGAGTCAGAAAACTCTGAGTAAAACCCTGAGGGCAGTACTGATGCTGATAAGGCTGAGGGGAAGTAAAAGTCTACGAAATACCCTATGACTATTGCAGCCTTACTTGAGTATTCTGATAAGAAATAGAACCAAACTAGCTCCTCTATGGTCCTCCCTAAGAAAGAGGAGATTTCAGCAGACAGTTGAGACACTCCTTCTTCCGATATCCCTGCTGACCACAAACGAAATATCCTCCATATGGACTGCCTCTGCCACCCTCTGAAGAACCACTGCTGTTCGAGCTCCCACTGTTCGGAGTGCCATGGGCTGATCACTACCCCTGATTCCTTTTAGTGACTTTCCTGTCATTACCTCTATGCTGGTTCCTCCTAGAATCCAATCCTTCTTCAATGGTCTCTACCCCTGGGCAGCCACTGTAATCTCAGGAAGAGTATGGAAAGTCTGGGTATCAATTCTATTAAAAATGTTCCGATTCAGATGACTCCTGAACTTGGCAACTCGGTACTTCTCACTCGTACCCGGTCCAAGAGCAACACTTGCCAACTCAGTGAACTCTATCAGGTACTCATTTATCATTCTGTTACCTTGAATCACGTCTCAAACCAGTTCATCACTTCATCTTGTTGATCCTAATTGGCATACTGGGCCTTGAAAATCAGCTTAAAGTCTTCCCAATTCAGACCCACAACATCTTGCATCCGTTCCACTAACTCCCACTAGTGAATGGCATTCCCCGTCAAATGGGTAACAGCAAACACAACCCAAAACTTAACCGGAGTACCAAAGGCCCGAAAGTGCCTCTCTATCTCCCGCAACCAAATAATTGATGTGAGAGCTCCTGGTCTACCCTCAAACTACCCTAGCTGGAGACATATGAACCGTTAGATGTGATCAGACTAATCTAACCGACGTTCCCTCGGACCTGGAGGCTGATAGTCTGGATTGCTCATCTGGGCGAATGCCTGCTGCATTACCTCAATCAGATGAGTAAAATCCAGACGAGGAGGTTCGACACCCACCTAGTGCCTTGGAACTCTTCTTGGAGGCATCCTTAAAAGTCTGAAATAATATACCAAATTGTTGATGCGATAATGATGAATGCTTGTAATAAAATCAACTTCAATCTAGTTTAATAGTGATACATCCGAGCTATTAAACTCAAAGTTTTGATAGTACAATTTCTGTCACAACCTAAAACCCAGGCTAGTGGCAGAAAAGGAATTTCGCAAGGATGAGAAATTTCTTGATTTATTTAAAAAAATGTTTAACAAGTTTTAGTTTTATAAAGCAATCCATTTTAGATAAAATATTTGGAATTCCATCCCGTGAACCTCTCCCACAGTTCATATACACCATTACACATAGATCGAATAAATATCAAAAAAAAAATGCAAATCAAATATATGTTTAAGCATCATCATCATCCATGTCAGAACGGACATTAGAATGGCACACATGAGTTCACAGACAAAAATAGAATGTAGTAATTTTGGTTCAATGCTAAAACAAAACCCAAACAGTCCAAAAACCATGACAACACGCTTCAAGTATTAATAAGATAATGAACTATAATCCCAATAGCCTCTTACTCCTCTTGATCTCCAAAATCGCACTGAACACCACCTGAGGAAGGGAGTGAGCATAAAATGTCTAGTAGGAAAAACAGTTACCTCGACCGAAAACATTTTAGTAATGAAAAGCTCCTGCATGATTAGTTTAAATCCAATACGTGTATATATATATATATATATATATATATACTTCAAACCGGAAATCCACGTGTATATATGTATATATGTATATAAAGCAGTATGATCAAAACCATCAATCCATATACACATGACACAAATCAATGCTCACATTCTCTCATCTGTGGGAACCCAGGATGATGGCACTAAGTGTACCTAACGGTCTGCCTAACACCTAAGCCCATACCCAGAGGGGACACCTATGTGTCGCCTACCAAACTTGGAGGGGCAACTGAATTACCTACGCCTGCCAAATGGGGAAGTAATCAGAAGTAACAAAACCCAGCATAGGTTTACGGACTCTACACCGACGGTGGGGTACACAGCGCCACACTGTAAACCCACGATGCTAACACGGTGCTCATGTATGATCCTACAACACGTGCAACATAAAACTGAAGTGTGAAAATAATCGTACTCTAGTTTTTCAGGAAAATAAGTATATTAGGTTTCTATAGAAAAATAGGCAGCACAACAACCCTATTTTGATATACCCAAAATACCTTGCACTCAGAAAATCCCGAGAGCAATACAATATATATGTATATTATATCATCACAGTCCATCACATATATTCAAGAAATTCAAAAACACCACATTTGTTCTCATATGTTACAGAAATTAAGTTTTATTCGAAAATAGTATAAAACAAAGGTAACCGAATCCCTAACTCACAAGAATAGCGATACCACGCTATTGGATCCTCAAGGTGTTATTGACGATGGTCTGGGGGGTCAGGAACCAATTCCAAGTCCTCAATCGTTCTCTTGCGAAAAACTAACTTCTTAACGGAGCTTCAAATCCATAAATAGACCTCTTTACTAAATTCCTAGTACCCAAAATAGCTAGATTAGATATATAACTTGTCCAATTCGGGTCCGCTCCCACATCGGACCGGTGGCACGCAATTCGAGGTAAATCCTAGCCGTCCGATTTCGATTTTCGTGCCGATCACCAAACATAGGCAATATATATATATATATATCAAACTTCCCCTTTTTCCGAGTACAGTCCTAAAATGACAACAAAAACACGATCCACCGGCCGGATTAAAAAGTCAACTCAAGCTCGAAATATTCCAAAAATAGCAACTTTTGATTCGGGCAGTATGGGATTAAGATATATATACCTTGAGCTTTCTCTTGACGAGATGAATCCAATGAGCCTGGTTAGAGGTCAAATGGTGGCCGGAATTATCGCCAGCGACGAAATCTCCAAAACGACTTACTCTCTCTTCTCCGGCAACGGCTTACTCTCTCTTCTCCGGCAGCGCCGGCCTCTCCGGCGTCGGCAGCTAGTTGGCGTCGGCTCGACGTGGCACTGGGGAGCTCTACCGATGGTTTGCTCGGGTGGACGACGACAGGAGGCGGCGTGACCTTCTTCTTCCCCGTCGGCCGAGTGAGGGAGAACGCGAGAGAGAGAGAGAGAGAAGGTCAGTGAGAAGATGAACCCTCGTGAGTGGTCATATGAGACTGTGCAAATTTATAAAAATTTGCACTATAGTCCTCGATTCCCAAACTCTATCAATTCAATCTCCCAAAAATTTTCAATTTAGTCCTTCCATACAAAACTTTTACAAATTGATCCCTTTATTATTATATCCGAAAAATTAATAAAATGTCCAAATTACCCTCCAAAAAATCCTGGTTTTTACATTTTGATTCTAAATGAACTAAATGTTCTTCTTCATTGTGTTTTATTAATCTCGTTCATTTATTATTCCGTTTTAGTTGGAACTTTGTTGTAGAGGAAGATATTTATCTTCAAGAGATATTTTTGATAAATTATGATTTGTTTATTTATTCGTTTCTCTGGACTCTAATTATTTAAAGCAATAAAAAAAAATCTACTAACTTTGTATATTTATCTAGTAACTTTTTCATTCCGCAAAGGTTTTTTCTTTCTTTTTCGTTTTTAACAATTTTAAATTTCTATTTATATGGACGTTTTAATTATTAGATACCATGAAATTTAAAAAAAAAAAAATTATTGGCATATTGAGAAAATAATAAGATCCCTATTATGGCATAACAAACCAAATATATTAATATCATTCTTAGAAAAGAGTTATATGCGTAACTAAACACAGTCATATAGATTTCCTAATAATCGCATCATCCTCTTTTATTTTCCTCGTAATATGAAAATTTTGAACTCTCAATACCAAACAACCCTTTAATATATAAGAGTAACGAGATAACCATTGCACCACAATAACTACGCTTTCTTTAACGTTTTATCTTAAATTTAAATAGAATCCTCGTACCCAACAATTCCACCCTATTTATTTCTTTAGAATAACGACTAACAATTTGAACACGATCCGCTAATACAGCTCGAAATCCGTACATTTAGTTGACATATTTGACATAAAATTGACATGAATTGGTATGGTTAATTAATTTTTTATCAAAAATATATTATAAAATATTAAATAATAACTTTATAGAAAATATTTCTTAACAAATTTCTTGTAATTTAATTGAAAAACACTAAAATTAAAGAGTCAATTTATCTTAATAAAGTAAAATTGTAAAGAAAAAATTAAGTAAATAGACAATTATAATGGTTAAGAGTGACATTTTCGGTAGATAAATAATCCAGTAACACGAAATCTATAACGAAATAACGCTAATTGCGAATGCATAGAAAAATCTTCTCAAACATTCTATTTCTCTCTGTTCTCCCTTTACCAGGAAAATTACGAAAATTACGAATTGGTCTCGTTTTTGTTAACAAGAGAGGCAAATAATGGTAGAATAGAAGCACTAGCCATAGAGGAGGAAGGAGAAAAGAGGTCGGAGACTGAGGATTTAGCTATGGAGAATGGGATGAACAGGAAGGAGAAGAGGAAGGCCTTGAAGAAGATGAAGAGGAAGCAGACGAGAAAGGAGTTAGCTGTGAAGGAGCGAGAGGAAGAGGAAGCGAGGCTCAACGATCCAGAGGAGCAGAAGAGGATCAGTTTGATGGAGCAGGTAGAGGCGGAGAGGTCCGAGAGAGAGAGAAAGGAGTTCGAGGAGAGAGAGAAGGCCTGGCTTGAAGACATGGAGTTGAAGAAAAAGAAGATGATGGAAGAAGAAGAGGAAAACCGAAGGAAGGCGATGGAGGAAGAGTCTCGGAAACTACAGGTACTTACCTCTCTTTGTTCTCTCGGAGTAATTTGGTTTTGGCGACAGTTTGGTTGCTGAGAAAGAACGAGAAAGTAACAAAACTAAGTTTGTCTTGTGATAAAATGTTTTAATTTTATATATTACTTGGAGAAAATATGCAGTTTTAGCTAATGATGGTAACATTGTGTTATTTGTTTTGTGAAATTTATGGCAGGTTGAGAATGAAAATGAGGATAATGAGAGTGATGAATGGGAATACGAAGAAGGGCCTGCTGAAATTATCTGGCAAGGAAATGAGATCATTTTCAAGAAGAAAAAGATTAGGTTTTCGAAGAAGAAGAAGGAACTAGATGAATTGAGTGAGAAAGAGGTGTTGATATGAACCTTGAATTTGGGTTTAATTTAATTGGTGTCTAATTCACTCTGTTAAGTGCTTTCTCTTATGTGTTTGGCCAACGATTTGAATACTCGGCCTTAATCTTAATCTTTTCTGTTTTACAGGATGCTAATAGACCCACGTCGAATCCCCTTCCTCCCGAATCTGAAGCTTTCGCGGAGTATAGAAATTCGTTGATATCTGGACAGCATTTGATTGAGAATGTTGCTGAACAAGTACCAAATTTCGGAACGGAACAGGTGTTGCTCCCATGTCCTTGCTCATGCCTGTGATATTATTTGTTATTGATTTATTTCAGAAAGGATGTAGCCTCTTCCGATCAGAATTGTTCCCTAACTAAGTGAGAATTTGGATCGATTAGTAATCTCTACTAAATTTCTGATTTCATCTATGTTCTTTATTTCTTATTTTGTGTGTTGGTATGATTTGGGAGGATCATTGCCTCCAACCATTTTTTCCCCCTGTATGTATGACAGGATAAAACTCATTGTCCTTTCCACTTAAAAACTGGAGCTTGTCGGTTTGGTCAGCGTTGCAGCAGAGTTCATTTCTACCCTGATAAATCCTGCACCCTGCTTATTAAGAACATGTACAGTGGGCCTGGCCTTGCCTGGGAGCAGGATGAGGGGCTTGAGGTCTGTTAGTGCTACTTATGTGATTCTCGTATCCTGCTAATGGCTATTAATTCTCCTGCTTTTCATGCTATGAAGCTATTTAATTCATTTGATATTGTTGTCTGATAAGAGAAATTATTTCATTGAGTTCCCAATTGTTGACTGGGTGTATATTTTGAAGCCAAGCCCTTTTTGATGTTCTTCTCTCTCTCTGAATCCTAATGTGCCAATGTTCTTTTTTCATTTTTTGTACTATTTTTTATTTGAAGTTTTGTGTTTTTGCTTGTATATAGTGTAGTTTAGTTCAGCTCTTGTTATGTGCCTTAATTTAAGTGATATATTCATGCGCAAGGTTCAGTTTGATGGTATTTCTTGGTTTTGGCCTTGGTTCAGTTCTAACATGTGTATCCTTCTTTGTACGAGAGTGATTATTATTTAACATCTCAATATTGTCTTCCAAATGAACATGTACAATCTGTCTTATTGTGGTATAACTACTGTATAGAATTCTGGTTCTATATGTAGTAGGCTATATGCTAAATATAACTTGTAAGACCTTATTTGTAAACGTTACGACACTGAATTATGAAGAGAAAGTTTAATATGGTTTTTTATCTCATCTTTTCTTCATTTTTGTGTTGTAAAATTGGTTACAAAAAATATTCTTAACTATGGTGTATAATTGCACTGTACTGTTTTAACTTGACAATTATTGCGTATAAGATTTTAACTGTATGTAACTGCATGAATTTTTTTGCATTTTTCGTGCTACAAATTTTTGTTCCTTAACTGTTGGTAGTTTGTTGGGAGTATATTGGAGCTGTTTGGATGGTGATGATTATAACTTCCAGAGGTTTGTATTCTCTGCAGCAACTTATAAGTATGGAAATGCACGTATCTATTTCTTTAATTTAAACACGTAAAAGAAGATTAAATTCTTAAGAGATCTATTTCATGAAAAGGTGCTAATAGTACTCTGGAGTGGAAAACTACTCATAATGGAGCAGATAAGCAATAGTTTAACACTCAAATTCTAAATCGGTGTAATGGGAATGGAGATTACTCTCTTTCTGTAGCATTTAATTGGACTAAAAAGAGTATGACTTGGAATTTTCAAGTCATAGGGTAATCTGTCCATATTTGGAGATTTTTGTGTTCTTTACTTACTATTCTGACACACATATCTGGTTAGCTTTCAAGTAATTTTTATGTTTTAACAGCTGTCAATCTCTATTGATAGATTTTCTTTGCTACAAAAATTAGTTTATTGTACAAGAAATTTTCTATTCCTTGTCTTTTCCTATATTTTTTTAACACAACTACATGAATGTATTGGTCCATGTGCTTTGTTGGATCAATTAGAACAGAACTCTTTGCATGTCGATCTCTTGACTAATTTTAATTCTGCATATTAAGATTTTCCATATTTTACATTTTTATTTGGAGTGAGTATTGACTTTTCATGTCTTCAAAAGATGTGTGCTTCTTTTATCCTTGATCTGTAACAAAACTGACAATCAGCATGTTTTGATGGAGGACATACAGCTCATCCTTTTTGCATTTTGACAGATTTTTGTACTATGCCCTGCGTATCCAGTCTGTCTGATAGCTGATCTGTTTGTTTGAGTAATTTTTCTGGATAAAATGTTCTCTTTTTCAGTATACTGATGAGGAGGTTGAACGCTGTTATGAAGAATTTTATGAGGATGTCCATACAGAGTTCTTGAAATATGGGGAAATTGTGAATTTCAAGGTTTCCAACTGCTTTCCATGCCTTGTGATTTGCTCAAGTTTTGGCAAGCTTCTGTCATTTCTTATTTTATAAATTTTCAATAAGAAACAAAAGTTTATGAAGAAGAGAAGAATTACAGAGAAAAAGCAAGAGGTCTGGTAGTCCTAGAAAAGCTGAAAAGAAAAAACAAAAGTATCTACATTCATGTAACTGCGAAATTTTCACACAGCCATCTGCTTCTTACATGAACTTTTTCTTTCATTTTTTGAGGTCTCTCCTTTTCCTGCTAGATGTCTGATTTTAAAAGTGAATAAGATAGGTGAGACAACCTAGTTCGATTTGCCTGGTGTCTCTCGATGAACTTTTTCCAAGCGCATTCATTTGGGAAAAAAAAAAGAAACCTGTCAAAAAAGATAATCGTGTCTTTCTTAAAAGGTACAAACTGCAAAGGGCATGCGAACAAAAGGTTTGAATGATTTATGGTCATGTTGAAGAAGTTAAAGAGTTTCCTAATGCATTGGTTTTCAATTATCTTGACCAAGTTAAAGTTTTCATTTCTTTTCTTTCCTCAAGAACCAAATAAATAGTAAACACAAGAGTGTGAAATGCCAAATTCTAGGTGTTATCTGATTCCCTGTTGTATTGTTTCTTTTCATGTAATCTTGTTGTAATAAAAGTAACATATGTGCTAGGTATGTAGAAATGGGTCATTTCACCTGCGAGGAAATGTGTATGTGCACTTCAAATCATTGGATTCTGCTGTTCTTGCACATCAATTTGTGAATGGTCGCTACTTTGCTGGAAAACAGGTATCGGCATTGCAGTAGAAACCAAAACCCTGCTCTGATAATTTTTGCATGTTATTATGCAAACAATTGCTTTAATGCTCATATTTGTACTTTCATTCTGTTAGTGTGTAATCTATATTCAAAATAAGGATATCTTAGTTGTATCAGATTTTCTTATCTTCATTTTCATGTTTCCTGCTTCCCTCTTTTCTTCTGTTTTTGCTTTGCCAAACCAAATGCTTATGTCATAAATTAGTATTTTGGATTTCAGATAACTGGTTCTTTCTAGTATGTTGTACGGAAAATTTAATCTCCTTTCTGGTGTCAATGACTTTAAAATTTGAAGATGCCCCATATATTTATCTATTGGATTCGAAGAACTGCTTCTGTTTATAATAAAGTTTAAATAGTGTTTATTTCTTTGTTTTGGTTAGGGGGTGGAATTCTTTTCTTTAATTTTCTGAATTATTTCCCACTATCACTTCTATTATCACATTATTTAAAACAAGTTTCGTTTCTGATCTCTAAAAAAGAAAAACAAGCTGCCTGTGTGTTTTAACATGGAGTTTATGACAATGTAGTGGCTTCTTTGTCCTGGAGTTTTGAAATTTAACTTTTATGCTTCTTTTTTAGAATTTCCTGCTTTGATTTTCATTCTGGATATTTGGAGACTGGAAAGAAGCACTGATCTAATTCTACCCTTGAGTGACAGAGAAGTTTGTTAGTTTTAATTGTGATATGATAGCCTTGTTTCTTTTGTTGGGTTTCAGGATATTGTAATAAGTTTAAGGATAATCTTATCATAATATTTTAGTAATTAAAAGTTACAAATGAAAAATGTAGAGACAAGTTGTTTTCCACAATTAACAAACGGAAACAATTCATTACAGTCCCACCTGCCCCTTCCCCAAACATCATTGACCCTCTACTTCAGCCCTCACAACACTCTTTTGAATCCTCACTTCATTATCTTAAAGAGGTTGATAAATCAGGTTAATCCTATGAACTGCATTTTTTCTTCTGTGATTCGTATTTTGGTTGAATGATAATTACCTTCTTACAGTAAAACCTGTTATTATAATCTTCAGAGGAAAGGGAAAAATCCTTAAACTCCTTTTAACATGAAATTGAAAAAGAAACCCAAAACTAACTCCATTTGGAAGAAAAACTTTGTCATCAGATTCATCACTACCATCTTCAACAATTCTGTTGTTCTTTTAGACCAAATAGGAATAGCCATAGCCAGAAAACTTAAACCGGAGCATAAATATTATGGCTACCTCTTAAGACTTCTTTCCACAATCAGAGCTACGCAATTTCTAGATCTTACCTATACATTATCTAGTTCATCAAATTAACTGCAGTATGGCTTTAAGACTAATGGATGAGACAGCTATTGGTTATTTACACCTCCATTTTGATTGCTTTATGAGTTTCCCCATAATTCACTTAAAATTTCATACCAGCCTTCTGGTTGTTGGTTTGCTGATCTGGTCATGGTTCCTTCCTGCAGGTAAGATGTGAATTTGTCAATGTGACCAGATGGAAGGTTGCAATATGTGGGGAGTATATGAAGTCAAGGTTTAAGGTACGGTCTATTCCTGCACATTTCTCATTTTTTTTTTTGAGCATGTTCTTCTAGTACTTATACTTGTTTGATCTAACATTTGATCGCATACTTATAAAGTAATTATAACTGGATTAATTTCTATGTTTGTACTGTTGCCTAGCCCTTCTGTCTGGTGTTAATTGTTTTGATAAGCATTCCTGTTTTGTACTTTTCCGATCTAACTTTGTATTGCTTATTAAAAAGTAACTCGATTATGTCTTACATTTATAATGATGACTAGCGCTTGTCTGGTGTTATATGTTTTGTTAATCATTTTTGTTCTATCTTACAGACTTGTTCCCGTGGAACAGCTTGCAACTTCATCCACTGTTTTCGCAATCCTTGCGGAGACTATGAATGGGCTGATAGTGATAGACCACCTCCAACATATTGGGTGAAAAAAATGGTTGCTTTATTTGGCTATTCTGACGAATCTGCATTTGAAGGACTAAGGGAACAAGAGAATTTCGATCAACCGGATAGCTCTGGCGAGAGATCTACAGCTGAAGCAAACAGGTCTCCTTTTATCTCTTTTATTAACTGTCACCTCAGTACTTTGTACTTATGGCGTCTTACGCTAAGCTAATTAGCCAATCCTATTTTCTACCCTTGATTCTGGCATCCTTTCTAAACAAACCAATGTGGTATGTTTTTTCTTTATTAATTTTTGTAGATCTAAAAGTATATATGTGATTTCCTGTTTTCTTGCGTGAAAACTATTTTCGCTTTTGCATTATGTCACTAATGTTATCTGGGTTGAGTTATCTACAAGTTTCATACTATATTATTATTTCAGAGCCTGTGACTATTGGAAGGTGATAGAAGACGGCTAGTAAAGCATATGACAGACTTGACAGTTTAGGTTATAAAGATTGACTTATCCTCAGTTCTAGGTTTTTTTACACTTTGATATAGCATCATATAGGATTCATATTGACAAATAAGCCAGGTATGAAAGAATTGATTGGTTAGTGCTGTAGAAGAAAGGTATTT
Source organism: Parasponia andersonii (assembly GCA_002914805.1). NCBI lineage: Eukaryota > Viridiplantae > Streptophyta > Magnoliopsida > Rosales > Cannabaceae > Trema > Trema andersonii. The sequence goes on from JXTB01000078.1 coordinate 478,120, forward strand.
CCCTAATGTTCCTTTCCAAAGGGATGTCTGTTGATTTGCTTTATGTTTGTATAATTTCCATCTATGATTTTATTCTTGTTTGTAGATATGCACCTATGTCATAGGGAAAACATTTGTATCATCAATTTGCTCCTCTTAATTGGCTGGAATATGATACTACACCTTGCTGCATCTTCATCTTTCTTTTATCTGATACTTCAGTGTTGTGTTGCACTTAAAAGATTATTGTTTGTCATAATTTATTTCAGGTATTGCTCAAGAAGATCTCGATCCAGAGAGACAAGCTACCGACGCCATACTTGTTCAGATAGAAGGACAGACAATGAAGCTTATGATTTGAGGAGAGCAGATCAGCTGAGGTGCACAAATAATAATAAAGAGCCTGGCAAAAGGGTTGATGAGGATATGCGTGAAGAGCATATTGACTTAGAAGACAAGAGGCACAGGAAAAGGAAAACTCCTCTTACTGATTCCGATGGAGAATTGTTTGATGATGATAGAGAGATATGCGAAAATGAATTTCATTATTATTCTAGGGAAAGCTCAAGGTGGCGGAGTAGGGACGACAAAAGGAAGACTAATGAATATGGTTCTGATGGAGATTGGTTGACAAGAGAGGGAGAGGGAGAAAGGCACCATAGTCATACCAGGAAAAGCTCAAAATATCATAGGAAAGCGAGAAAGCTGGATGATTATGGAGATCATAAAAGTCACAAAGTTGATGGAGATGGGAGAGACAAGTGTAGAGACAGAGAAACATACCATGATAGCAGGAAAAAGAGCTCGAGACACAGTAGGAAAGCTGGATATGCTGGCTATCATGGAGACAGCAAGCACAGAAGTCATAATACTGATAGAGGATGGTCAGACAAGGACAGCCATTGTGATGAGTTGTTGGAAAAGGGTGAAGCAAGGCACCGTCTTCGATGTAGGGGACAATTGAATGAAGTGTCAGATTTTTCCAATGATCAAAGAGAACCAGCGAAATGCTTGGAAGATCAAGGGGATCATTCGAACAGAGATATCAGAAAAGCATATTCTTGCAATGAGAATTTGAGATTAGGTAGGAGCCATGATTCCAGCAGTTCAAGTCACTATGATGAGGGATATAGATCACATGATCTTCATTTAAGATATAGTTCTGATGTACAAATGGACAAACAGGATCGTTGGGAATCAGAAGTGTATTCTGATAAGAAACCTCACAAATCTGGGACGGCTACTAGTTCTAGTAGTCCAGGTCGATACAATGGAAGGGGAAAATCATGTGATTATGATATTTACCACTATTATGAGAAAGCCCATGAGGAGAATCCTTCAGAATCCGAAGAAGTTATTCCAAAACACCAGAAATCTCAAAGAAAGTCCGACACCAATCATTATGAACAGTATTCTGGTAAGATTGAGACTGAAAGCAGATCAATTAGTAGCGGCAAATTAAGCCATGGGAGATGCTTAAATAGCTCAGAGGAGAGGGATTTTCATGAGGATGACAAAGAACTGAGAAGACATCGTAAGAAAAATTGGAGCCATCCCAGTTCTGATGATCACAAAAAACACGGTGAGTGAATGTATTCAGTCATGTCTAAATGCCTTACAGGGGATTATGGTTCACGAATATGAAGAATTAATTTGCTATCCTCCATAGACGCGCATAGAAAACCCATGTGGATTTTGGAGGCACAAAAAGTGAACCATGCGCACATTTTGAATGAACAAATCGGTGGTGGATGAGGATGACTACAGGAGGTAATAGAAGGACGCTAGCTAGTCAGCTATCTGTCACTTTTTCTATCTTCTGTTTTGGAATGAATGTGGTGCTTTAGAATAATCACTTTTTGTCATTTATGCTGGGGGTTGTGTACCAAATTCCCTATATCCTGATTTGACGTTGAGCTTTTAGTGAATCTTATATGATATCGATGGTTTGCGTCACCCCTCCGAAGAGTTTCTTAGGTCCATAGACTTCTAAAACCAATATTTTGGTCCATAGACTTCTAAAACTCATATTTCGGTCCAGTATTAATCCTTTTTCATTGAACTTTCACATTCCTTGAATGCCATTTCTCAAGAAACTTCGAAATTATGGTAATTTAAAATGTTGTTTATAAGTTGGGTTTTTTAAGATTTAGAAGATTTAATCAAAATCTAAACACTTAAATGTCGATTTGAATCGTGATTTCTGGCTTGGAAATGTGATTTTTCGAAAAAATTTTGGGCTTTGTACATCCTATTTTGGGGGTTCCAGTTAAGTGCACATCTCTTTTTCTTTTAATGTACGTAAAAGTCTTTTTTTTTTTTTATTAGTAATTTTTGCAATCCAATTTTACCCCTTTGTATGTACAAATCCTCGTCTTGGCCGTTTTCCTTTCGTCATCTCTCAACAGGCTGAAATAGAGAGCGTTTGCCGGTGCCAGGATAGACTCAGGCAATGTATCGATCACTGAATTGATTATAACTATTTCATTTTGTTTTCACTTGTTGCTGCACTCTTCCACTCTAGCACTCCTTATACTACTCGGATTATAAGGATTCAATACTAAAAATATGAGAAAATACGCTAGAAAATATTGTATATATTTGGTTTGGAGAGCTTTGATTTTGTTTATAGAATTCTACGTGTGTATAGCTACATTTATTTATATCTATAGAAATTAAATATGATTTAGATAGATGGCATTCGAAATCCGGAGTGTTTCTTCTTAAAACCTTGCCATATTCTGATTGGCTCGAGGCCTTGTGACGAAATGATTTATGTCTTGTAGTAATGCCAACAAAGTGTTTGATATTTTGCTTCTCAGAGAACTTGATATCGAGTCTTAAAGCAAAGAAGTCACATAAGAAAATATCAGAGTCCCTCTAATTAAATTAATTTTTTTTTAAAAAATTGATCTTGAATTTTTTTTTAAAAAAAAATGGTAAATCAATCTAATTACTTGATTACTTGAAGAAAATAAATGAAAAATGTATTTTAGAACTATTTAAAAATGGCAAATAAGTGGTATGTGGAGTAAAATTATGGTAAATAAGTGGTACGTTAATTATTTACTTGAAAAAAATGGTAAATTAGTGGTGTATAAATCATTTACTTGAGAAAACAAATGGTAAATTAGTGGTACATCATTTATTTACTTCATTCACTTGAAGAAAATAAATGAACAATGACCTAGCAAAATTTAACTTGAAACAAAAATGGTAAGTCAGTGGCATATCAATTATTTATGTAATTTACTTGAAGGAAATAATTGGTAAATAAATGATATATCAATTATTTACTTAGTTTACTTAATGTAAAAAATTGGTAAATTAGTGGTATATCATTTATTTACTTGAAGAAAATATACGAAAAATAGCCTGAAAAAAATGGTAAATAAGTTGTATATTTATTATTTACCTGAAAAGAATAAATAAAAATGGTGTTGGAAAACAATAATCCTGAATTGTAAATTTGTGGCATATCAATTATTTACTTGGAAAAAAGAAAAATAACCTTTAAAAAAAACACTAACCTTGAAAAGACAAAAAGATATCAGTGGTCTGTCTATTGTCTATTTGACCAAAAAATAATAATACTAAATGAGTGGCCTATAAGTCTTATACTTGATTCACTTGAAGAAAATAAATAAGAATGGCCTCAAAAAATATTAACATTAAAGAAACTGCATACAGTTATATATGAGTGATTTACTTGAAACAAAAATTAACTTTCAATCAAATTTATAACCTACAGTAGCATATCAATAATGTACTTGAAAAAATTAAAGTGATCAATCAAATTAACAGCTTAAAAACCATATATTAATGATTTACTTGAAAAATGACCCTAAATTAATAGCTTTTGGTATATTAGTCGTTTAATTGAAAAATTACCAGTTAAAGAAAATACATTGGTACGTATGTGGTATCTCTGCGATTTAATTTAAAGAAGAAAAAAAAAGAATTGGACTCCAAAGCACAAATCAAACTAGCAGAGGCTTCAATTTCTCCTCTCTTTCTTTTCAATAAATCGTACCAAATAACTAAAAGCTCGTCGATTTACTAAATAATTTTTCTGATAAAGAAAAAAGGTTATTTCACTAAACGAACCAAGCTTTTCTAACAACACACACTCAACCATCAATTTCTTAGTTTCAACAGGCAATATGAAGCAATGAACAGAGATCATAGGGAAATAAGAAGCCATGAACAGAGATGAATGTCATCATAATTGGAAGTATGAACCATTCATAGCCTTCGCCAATGAAAACAGACAGTTCCGGCCATCTAGGTACTTACTCACAGATAATGTGAGAGACAATAAACGAATAGAGGGGACGAATAATACAAAGGGCAAAAACAGAATTAGATAAATTTACTTTTCAAAAAGGGAATAGAAGTTAACACAAAAACAGGGATAAAAATTAACACTGGGTACAAAAAAAGGCAACTAGTGTAATTTCCTTGGTAAGTCGTGCTCGATTGGCCCATTCTAGAGATAACTCGAACGGACCTAGTTGAGTTAGACTGGGGCCATTTTAGGCTTTTCGACCACTATGTCAGCAAAAATGGAAAAAAAAGAGAAGTTATTTTATAAAGGTCTAGTTTTTTATAGTGACATTAGGAGGAGTCTATTTACCTCAGGCACCAAGTATGGCATTGATTTGAACAAGTTATGATTCTGAATTAGGCCAAGTTGGCAATGAAATTGTGCGGACTACTCCTAGATCGTGCGCTACGTAGACGATTAGATGGCGGAACAGATGGCAGGGGACACACCATTCGACGCGTGTCCAAAAGGGCCCTTTGAATGCCGCATAAGTCATACGTGATACGACTTGGGCCCGTTGGTTGTCGCAGGCCAGCGCCGAACCCATCCCAGACCCTAGAAGGGTTCAGCGCAGTCAAATTCTTGTTTCGACAGCTAGGGGTCAGAAGCCTCGAAGGTCTTCCGCTGGAAGACCATTGGGGGCAGTGCGCCACTCCAGATTTAGACAGGACGTGCAATACGATCCTGGGTAGGTGTGCGCATTGGGCGAACCGTCCCGACAGGGACGGCAGGTTGTCGAGGTCTCGCCCCTACCAGGCTCGCGCCATAGGGGACGGTGGAAAATAAATCACAACGATGCAAGAGAAATTACGGTAACTACGGCCAGTGATTTTTAGAATAAGTCATGATGAGGAAATGGCACTCGATCCTGAGATTGAGAGTCGGCAGGTTCTCGGTTCCAAGATTATATATTCACATGCCATACATTTCCCTGAGGGAGAGACATATACAGATATATGCATATACATATATATATATATATACACACACATAGAGAGATAGAGAAAAAAAAAAGGATTTATGAGATAGAAAAAAGAAACTCAGTCTTTGCTATTCAATCTCGGGAGTAAATATCTGACTTAAGCATCAGAGAGCCTTTGTAGGTGGCCACCCCCGCCTCGTCAATCCGGAGCGAGATCAAAAGAATCCTGAGATAGCAAGGACACATGGACAGTTGGAAGGAACAACATCAATAGTTCGGACACATGGACAGTTGGTAGGACTAGTACCAACGATTTGAAGACACGTGGACAGCTAGTAAGAACAGCTCCAACAATTTGGTACCATCTGTGGGAAATCAAAGAGTGCGAGAGAAAGAATAAGAGTCTCATGACCGTACTCTCTCCGAACAAAAAAGCTATATGACGTCGGATGACACCCTCAAGAATGACAATGAGAAGCACGTGACCTGTCGTCGAAGAAAGCTCCCTGGAAGTGCAACCCAATCTGGAACAAAAGTTGGACCAAATGCTTGCCGTTTTGACAGAAGCTAATAGGAAGGCGGAGATGGCTCATGAGGCTATCCTAGGCTTAAAGAATAAGGTCGCCAAAGTTCGTAGAGAGGATGCCTACCTTGAGGGGCTATTGGCAAGCGAGGCCAGAAGCGGGCGAAGGGAGAATTTCGACGAGGAGGGCCAGCAGGAGTTCAGGGGCCAACAACAGCCAAGGGAAGTCCCCGCTTCGTCTAGATCGTGGATGCAAGGAGAAACAAGGCCCTTCTGGGCAGAAATAGCAATGGGCAGATGACCCAGAAGGACCCAGAAAATGCGCTCCCCGACTGGAAACAGGAGATGATGGCGGAGCTGAGTAAAAGACTCGGGGCCCATCACAGTCAGACCCCCGCCGATCTGGCAGAACAAACTGTGCGTGGGATCAATCGAACAGCCTTCGCTGACTGGATTCAACTGGAGACCAAGCCAAAGGACTTCACGACCCCGACTTTCAGACCGTTCGAAGGAAAGACCGACCCCTTCAACCACATATATCATTTCCAGCAGAAGATGGCTCTGGAAACTAGAGACGAAGCTGTGATATGCAAAGTCTTCTCCATTACCCTGGTGGGACCAGCCCTACTATGGTTCAGGTAACTCCCAGAGAAGTCTATAAACTGGTTTGAAGATTTTTGCAAATTTTTTCTGAAGTAATACGCAAGTGCCCGGAAGCAGTAGAAGACTAACCTGGACCAATTGGAGTAGTCCACGAACAAGTCCCCAAGAGAATATTTGTCGCATTTCCTGGAAATGATGTCTTTAGTGCACGACGCTGACTCAACCTAAGCCGTGAGCTCTTTCATTAGAGGCTTACAGCCAGGATCGATGCTGTCAGACCATCTGCTCTTAAATCTACTATACGACATGACTGACGTCCTGACAAAATCGGAAGGGGTATTTACGGTGCTAGAAATCCACCAGAAAGCATCCAAAGCCTCCGCATCAGTAATAACAACGCCGACACAAACCCCGGCCATGTAGGGAGTAAAAAGGCCTACGCCAGCCCAGGGCCCGACTCCGAAGAAGGCTGCCCTAGTCCAGGCTAATCAAGAAAGCAACAAGATGAGGAAAGCGTTTAAAGTCCTTTTGCCAAAGTTCTAACTTAACACACCAATCGACGTGATCTACCTCCAGAACAAAGATAGGGGCATTTTTAAGGATCCCCCTAAGTCCGGTGTTCTTGACCATATGAAAAACAAGAGCAGGTACTGCCAGTTCCATAGAGATCACGGACATGATACCATCCACTGCCGCAGCCTTTACGTGCAGGTTATGATGGTGATCCAGGCTGGCAAGCTAAAGCAATATATGAAGGTGAGCGGAAGCCAGTCTAAGGAGGATGTCGTCGGGCTGGAAAAGGGAAAGCAGACCCAGGCCTTCGGGTCAGGGGAGCAGGCTCTAAGGATGGTACGGACGATTGTGGGCAGACTAGAGCCGACCCAGAGTCAGGATGAAAAGGAAAAACACTGGAAAATGACCGAAGAGAGGGTGAAGCACTTGAGAGGCCTTGGGCATTCCGTTAATCACCTGACGATAGGGGAGAGCTATGCCTCAACCACCCCCATCACCTTCACCCAGCAGGATTTGGCCATGGTGCGTCTATCTCATGACAACCCCCTAGTAATCAAGTTGTAAATCGACTCCGCGATGGTGGGAAGGGTCCTAGTCGACGGCAGAAGTAGCGTCGACATCCTGTTCCTCGGCATTTTCGAAAACATAGGTCTGAGCTGGAGCGCACTCAGACCGACCTATCAACCGCTGTTCGCCTTTAACAGCAGTAGGGTCAGCCCCTTGGGCATCGTGTCTTTGAAGATTTGTGCTGCAGAAAGGTGCCTGGATATAGATTTCGTCGTCATTGATTACCAGTCCTTATTCAATGCCATCATAGAGAGGGGATGGATCTACACTATGCATGGGGTCACCTCCACCCTCCACCAGGTCCTAAGGTGTCAGTCGTAGGACGGCACTTACACAATAGACATTAAGGGAGACCAGGCCTCCGCAAGGAAGTGTTTTTCAACTTCCTTGAAGGGAACCGATGGGAGCGCGAACGCCTTGACAGGGGATGAATAGCATATATGAGACGGATCGAAGAGGAGTCCGACAGGCCATATACCACTATTGATGAGCTGGTAGCGGTCCCTTTGAAAGAAGTAGAATCGGGGAAAATAATCCTGATTAGGGCCTCGCTACCTAAAAGGGAGAGGAGCGAGCTGTTGGAATTCCTCAGGTGGAACAAGGACATCTTCGCATGATCCCATGATGATATGCCCGGAATAGAACCCGCGCACACTTGCCACCATCTGAACATAGACCCCAACTTTCCCTCGGTTAGACAAAAGCCCCGAAGGATTGCACTGGAGAAAAACAGGGCGATCAACAAAGAGGTCGAAATACTGTTGGAAAACGGCCTAATCATGGAGTGCGTATACCCATACTGGGTCTCCAACCCAGTGGTGGTAAAGAAGAAGAGCGGTGATAATCGAACCTGCATAGATTTCACCAATCTGAACAAGGCCTGCCCGAAGGACAGTTTTTCCCTACCAAAGATCGATCAAATGGTCGATGCGATGGTAGGATTTGACAGGATGAGCTTCCTAGATGCTTACTCTGGATACAACTAAATCCCTCTGTATGAAGAAGACCAGATCCACATGGCGTTCATTACGAAGCGAGGTCTGTATTGCTACAAACGCATGCCTTTTGGTTTGAAGAACGCAGGGGTGACCTACCAGCAGCTCATGAACAAAATGTTTGCCGAGTTACTGGGGAAAACGATGGAGGTCTACATCGATGACATGGTCGTGAAGAGCAAAGAAGCTTCAGACCATCTGGGGCATCTGGACGAATGTTTCCAAGTTCTTAGGTATTACCGAATGCGTCTGAACCCTAAGAAATGCACTTTCGGGGTGTCCTCCGGCCAGTTCCTGGGGCACATCATAAGTAGGAGGGGTATTGAGGCCAATCCGACCCAGTTATCCTCAATCGCAGATGTACAAAGGCTCTCAACCATTAGGGAGGTCCAGCGCCTAACTGGGAAGATAGCCGCACTCAGCTGGTTTGTCTCCATAATGTCCGACCGTTGTAATCCTTTCTTCCAATGTATAAAGAAAAGCTCTCCAGTCGTCTGGAGGGAGGAGTAGGACAAGGCACTGACAGAGCTCAAGCAGTACTTAAGTCACCCGCCCATCCTAGCTTCCCCAGCTAAAAGACAGCGCATGTACGCTTATTTAACAGTGTCCAAAGTAGCGATCAGCACTGTACTGTTCATCGAGGAAGACGGCAAGTAGAAGCCAGTGTCCTACACAAGCTGCATGCTCCTAGATGCAGAGACACGATACAGCTGGTTCTTGCTCTAGTCAACGCCAAGAAAAGATTGAGGCAGTACTTCGAGGCACACTCAATCACAGTGTATACAGATTTCCCCATCCAGTAGATCTTGGCCAAACCAGATCTGTCAGGATGGCTGACTAAATGGGCCATCGAGCTGGGGATATACGACATCGAGTACCAGCCTCGAGTGGCGAAGAAGGGGCAAGTCATGGCAGACTTCCTAGTAGAAATCCAATCCTTCGGCGAGCCACGCGACCCGCTACAGATGCCTCCGGCTCGCATCTTTTCAACCTAGACCCTCTACACTGACGGATCCACGAATACCTCAGGGTCAAGTATCGGAATAGTCCTGTGGACCCCAACAGGACTCAGGATAGAGAAAGCCTTGAGACTTGGTTTCTAGGCGACAAATAATGAGGCAGAGTACGAAGCGCTACTACAAGGCCTCGAGCTAGCCCTGCACTTTGGAGTAGAGAATATCACAGTAAAAACTGACTCGCAGCTGATCATGGGTCAGGTCAGAGGAGACTTCGAAGTGAAAGAGCCAAGATTCCACATGTACTTCTCTAGGATAATGAGGGTGAAAGCCCGCTTTAACAACTTCGATATTGAACAGATAACCAGAGAGATGAACCAAAAGGCTAATGAGCTAGCTAGAAGCACGTTGACTGGGGGGGTTGACCAAACGTACAGAGATTCTGCTAAAAGGCAAATACACGAGAGACCCTTCAGAGGACCCCCCTCGCTGCGTGTTCGCGACCGACTCTGAGGACGAAGGTTGGATGAAACCCATCACCAAATACTTGGTGTCGGGGAACCTGCCTGCAGACCCCTAAAAAGCAAGGTCGGTCAGACTGAAGGCTGCCCACTACTCGATGGTAAAGGGCGAACTGTACAAAAGATCAACGATGGGACCGATGCTGAGGTGTGTAGGCTCCACAGAGGCGCAGAAGCTGATGGAGGAAATCCACGAGGGAGTGTGTGGCAACCACTCTGGCGGGCAGAGCCTCGCCCACAGGGCCTTAACGGATGGATACTTCTAGCCTTACATAATGACCGAGACATCCCAATTGGTCAAGAGATGTGATAAGTGCCAGAGGTTCGCTCCCCTGAAATGCCAACCTGCAGAAGAGCTACATTCGAACATAACTCCTTTGCCCTTCGCTAAGTGGGCTCTGGATATCGTCGGAGAGCTCCCCAGAAGCCCTGGGGGAAGGAGGTATATCTTATTAGCCACCGATTATTTCACCAAATGGGTGGAAGCTGAAGCCTATGCAACCGTCAATAAGACAGACACGATTAACTTCATTTGGAAAAATATAATCTGCCGATACAGAATCCCGAAAGAGATACATGCTGACCATGGCACGCAGTTCCAAAACACCAAACTCAAAGAGCTATGTGATTTATATGACATAAAGCTTAGCTTCTCATCTGTAAATTACCCTCAGGGAAATGACCAAGCGAAGGCAACGAACAAGGCCATCTTCAGCAATATTAAAAAGAACTTGCAGGAGGCTAAATGAAAGTGGTTAGAAGAGCTACTAGCCGTCGTGTGGGCCCACCGAACCACAGAACGGAGGTCAACGGGAAGAACACCCTTTGCCATGGTCTATGGGTCAGAGGCTGTGATCCCGACCGAAATTGGCCTTCCGACCTTTCGCTCTGAAGTGGTGAAAGATGCCTCACTGAACGAGCAACAGCTAAGCCACAACACAGACCTCCTTCAAGAAACGAGAAATGTGGCCCTAATCCATCTGGCCTCGTACCACTAGCAAGCCAGATCTTATTACGCAAAGAAAGTCAATGCTTACCGGTTCAACACTGGAGATTGGGTCTTGAAGGTCAGAACAGGAAATTCCTCGAAGCTAGACTCCAATTGGGTCAGACCCTACAAGGTGATCAAAGCGCTCGACAATGGCGCATACATCCTAAAAGAACTCAAGACCAGGAAGAGCCTACCCAACACGTGGAATACCCAGCACTTGAAGAAATACTACGTGTGAGACATATGTAAATGCTTGTGTTATTAAATAGCCCGATTCTAAAATAAATCGAGATGTCTGCCACACGGATTTACCCGCTAGTTTGCTATGTAAAAGGGTCTGCCCCTAGTGCCAGACCCCTTGCACTATTCGCACGAATAAAGATGGTACTATGGGAATCACATCGCGCAATAAAATGTTTGCCGATGGCCCGAGAAAACGTATGAAGAGGAATGAGTTGTGCAATAAAATGCTTACAAATAGACTCAATAAAGATCGTACTATGGGAATCACGTCGCGCAATAAAATGCTTGCCGATGGCCCGAGAAAACGTACGAAGAGGAATGAGCTGTACAATAAAATACTTGCCTGCAGACCTCAATAAAGATCGTACTATGGGAATCACATCGCGCAATAAAATGCTTGTAGATGGCCTGAGAAAACGTACGAAGAGGAATGAGTTGTGCAATAAAATGCTTACCTGCAGACCTCAATAAAAATCGTACTATGGGAATCACATCGCGCAATAAAATGCCAGCCGATGGCTCGAGAAAATATATGAAGAGGAATGAGTTGTGCAATAAAATGCTTGCCAATAAACCTCAATAAAGATCATACTATGGGAATCATGTTGCGCAATAAAATGCTTCCCGATGGCCCGAGAAAACGTATGAAGAGGAATGAGCTGTGCAATAAAATGCTTGCTAGCAGACCTCAATAAAGATCGTACTATAGGAATCACATCGCACAATAAAATGGTTGCCATGGCCAGAGAAAACGTACGAAGAGGAATGAGCTGTGTAATAAAATGCTTGCCAGCAGACCTCAATAAAGATTGTACTATGGGAATCACATCGCAATAAAATACTTGTCAATGGCCCGAGAAAATGTACGAAGAGGAATAAGCTGTGCAATAAAATGCTTGCCAGTAGACCTCAATAAAAATCACACTGTGGGAATCACATCGCGCAATAAAATGCTTGCCACCGATGGCCCGAGAAAATATACGAGGAGGAATGAGCTACGCAATAAAATGCTTGCCAACAGACCTCATTAAAAATCATACTGTGGGAATCACATCGTGCAATAAAATGCTTGCCGATGGCCCGAGAAAATATACGAGGAGGAATGAGCTGCGCAATAAAATGCTTGCTGGCAGATCTCATTAAAAATCGTACTGTGGGAATCACATCGCACAATAAAATGCTTGCCGATGACCTGAGAGATCATACGAAGGGTGACAGGCTACGCAACAAAACTTGGCGCCGACCCTCAAGAAACACCTGCACGATGGGGAAGGATTGAGCGATAACACCCCCGTTCCGGAGAACACCTTAGCCACACGTAAGCCGAAATTAAACGGAGCCAGGTCTACCCATTGGAAGTAGACCCTCCCCAGAGAGCACCTTGGCTACGTGTAGGATGAAGGTAGATGGGGCCAGGGTCTACCCATTGGAAGTAGACCCTATAGGGTTTGCCCATTAGAAGCAAACCCAGATAAGTTATGCAGGACACCAAGCATATAATCTTCTAAACACAAAGACAGAAATCAAAACCATAATCTGTTTATTGATACTTAAATTACAGAATGCGTGGTCGACAGGGACACAGACACGGTATCTTTATTTGTCAGTAATAGGTCTTAGACGGACTCGCAGAGACACATCAGAGTGGTGATGCCCCATTTGCTCTCAGTGAGAGCCGAGTCCAGGCCTTTTCTTCTGCAGCGATGGGTCCAAATAGGAATCGACCAACCCCTGGAGCTGATTCCTGGTGCGATCCCATTTAGGGTCAGAGAAGTCTAGCCATATGCACGGGTCAAATTTTGCGAAGACAAGTCATAATAGTAATTATACTTCCTCAGAGCGAGATGAGCCGGAACTCACATCCCGATCTCTAGAGTTAGTCTCGTTAGTCATAGCACAGAGAGGATTCACTAATAACTCCAAATCATATACGATTGGGCCAGACCCAGAGGCTGGATGAACTGCCGACAAGGGAATGACATCGTATATGATATCTGACCCTGACCACAAATGCGGGTAACCGAAGAAGAAAAATGGGATAAACATGAGAAAAGTACGCCATTTTATTATTTAAACAGATGCTTGCAACAAGGGTCAGCTTTACACTACACAGTCAGTACTTTACAAGTACACAAAAGAGCGAGGGGCCCTAATTACCTCTGGCGGGGGGAGCGATGCCAGCTTCGGCGCTTGGCCCAGCTTCGGTAGGGAGTGGTATATCGGGTTCGGAGTCGTCGCTAGACAAGACGACCGCACTTGACCCTCTGCCAATTAAAGCGCCAGGACCAGGATGACCCCTAGGAACCTCCGTGGCTTGTTCTGGTAGACCAAAAGCAGGGACAATCTCTTTGACGACAGAGGTAGATGTAGAAGGTCTGTCTTTCTCTTCGTCGAGCATCTTCAATACATCAGCAGGGTACACGATGTTAATCTCGTCCCCCAGCTGTTGCATGTAGTACCCAATGGAGTAATGGTCCCTCTCGACACCCTTCTGCTCATCGAACTGGTCTAGCATCGCCACCTCTGCGTGGCCCTCGAACTCCCTATTCTCCCAGCCAGACTTATAGCTCTTCGTAGAAAGAATGTCCACCTGCCTCTAGTACCTTATTTTCAGTTTCTTTGCATCTACCAGCTTGTCTTTTAACACCGCCAGCCTCAGTCTTGCTTGCCGCTGCGACAAGTCGATCAAAAGGGTGTTAATATCAGCAAGGTCTTCACCGCACTTACAGGTCAGCCCCGCGTGAGCTTCCATCAGTTTACAATGATCCAAATAGAGATGTCGGATTACCTCGTTGGACCAGTTGAGTCTGCACTGCAGAGAATGGGCCTCTAACTTGGCTTTCGCCTCGGTTTTCCTCGCTTCCTTAGCCTCGTCAATGGCTCTATCACGAGCGATGAAAGCCAGCCCCATCTCGGCCCCTGCACTCTACAGCTCCTACTCCTTGACCTTGAGCTAGCCTGACAGCCTCAGCCTCCGAGCACAGACCTGGAACCTCGGCCTCGAGAGACCAGACTTTCCCCTCTGCCTCATCCAACTTGGCGACCAGCTCTTCACATCTGGCCCTCTCGATGCTCAAGGCATGAGCCACTGCGCTACTGACCCTGGCTTCGTCCAGGCTCCGATACAGGTCAAAGTCCGCCCTCAACACAGCAAGGGTGACCTCACTCTATTCGGTCGCCGTAGCACGGGCATTAAGCTACTTGGTCAGCTCCTCGACACGAGAAGAGTAGAAAGACTGAGCTGCGGATAGCTGCAGAACATAGAAAAGGGGTGTCAGTGTTCAGTAAAGATGCCGAAAGCATGGAGATGACGGCTAGATGAGCCAAACTTGTGCAATGCAGTGGCCAGCGACGAGGCCTACATTCTCCAGGGAGAGCGCCTCAAACTCGAACTTCAAAGCTGGACCCTCTCCCTGGGCATCATTCGCATCCGAGAAACGCGACTCCACCCCGCCAACTACGAGGACGCCTTTTCCCCATACCAAACATCATCTGGTGGGAGAGGTGGGGGCAGCAGAAGATGGAGCGCCTCCAAGTGCACCTTCGATGACAACTGGAGGTGGCGCATCCTCAACAGAAGAAGCCCCTGCGACCGCTGCTACTTCAGCAGCCCTGACAACCACCTCCCTTGGAGATTCGCTTAGTTGTAATTTTTCGGTCTTGTCTTGACCAACACGCTCGGATGGGCCACCGTGCATAGACCTCCCTCTTCGCATGACGGTCAGGGTGGCCCCATCATCGTCGCTGTCTGAAGAGGGGGCAGTTTTGCCTCTCTTCCCTACGGGACCTTACCCCTCCCCGGACGGGTCGACTTCACGACCCCGCTTCATAAAGACTGGGGGAAGGGAAGACAGGCAAGACTTCAGCCTGGGAGCCCCTTTGCTGAGCTCGGTGATTTCCCTACGGGAGCGAGTGGAACCGGACCCCGCGCTTGCCCTCGGGCTGGAGCTAGAGGTAGAAAGAACCGGTGCAGCGAGCTCCTCTGGTAGGCTCGCAGGTGCCCCTCTGCCATACATGGTCTTTATTACCGGCATTTCTCTGATCACGAGCCCGCCTGTATTGGGAGAAAGTGCCTCTAGTGCATCATCCCTGGATATGAACAGACCCTCCAGCTCGTTGTCCGAGCCTGTTCTTAGGGTGACAATTCCTGCCCCCTGGCCTCGTCCTCAGAGGACACCACCAGAAGCCGACCAGCGGGGACTTTGGATCAGGCTCTATGGGCGACAGTACTCCCCTTGGCCAGGGAGGGATCTGCTGAAGGCCTAGTGTCCGAACCTACAAGAGTGAGCAATGTGATTAAAATGTAGCCACTACCTGATCGACAGAGCCCTAGGGCACCAAATGAACTCACCCCTAACCCTCTTAGGGGCAGCGGCTTCCTCACATTGGAACCTGATGCACTCCTCGGTCACGAGCTTCACTGCCTCTTCAAGCTCGTGACTGATCGGCAACCTGCCTGCTGGCTTGAGGCCATGATCTGATGACCCACCATGGTGATGCGACTCTGCTTATCTCGGCGGAACCGGTTCAGAGCTGAAGCGTCAAATTGGCTCCGAAGGTGCTTGGTGATGACCCACATGTCTAGCGGAAAGAGGAGATATGAGACCATCCTCGGCATCATGTTCATCACCTGGGGATTTAGAATGGCCTAAATGTGTCGGCAATCCCCAGAGGATCCGAAGACGATGATTCCCTCCAGCTCCTTAAGCCATCCCGCTGACAGCTATGGCTCGAACCTGTTTTCCTCCACAGAGGCTGTACGAGGCCAAATATCATGAGCAAAAATGGACAAAGTGCACGTAGACCCAAAAATCAAAATATGACTCAGTACTTACTTTACAGAAAGACTGAGGGAATTTGGAAACTCTCCCCGTTCACCCAAGGAAAGCACCACGCCCCTCCGACAGCGTACAACCTGGAGTGAGAATCCTATTGCTTGTCCGACCTCAGCAAGCCCCAAAAAACGTGGTGTCCTAGGAACGGTTAGAGGTAGAAAGTAGAGTAAAAGCTCCTTTTGGGGATGAAGGTGAGCTTGTAGGCATAGAAGACCACCTCCAGGTCGATATGCACATTGAGGAGGACCGACAGAGCAGAGAGCCCCATCAGGATCATGACCCCGTTGGCATTCAATTGCATCGGGTGAATCCCCGTCAGGCTGAAGAACTGGTGAACCAGGGGAGGAAGGAGAAACCGCAGCCATTTCAGGTACTTCCTCCCCAAGATGATGGAGCCTTCGGGGGCAGAGGGGCGAAGGTACCAGTCCACCGGACCCTTGACCCATTGTAAGTTGACTCTGCCAGGGAAGCAGAGCCGCCTCCTTAATGAGCCTAACTCAGAATCTGCGACGGGGTGGAACTTTTGACTCTAGTCCAGGGCCATTATCTTGGGTGTGATCAAAGAAAGCAAAAATTTCTAGAAAAGGAAGATTCGGAAGCCTAAGATTTGAGAGGGCTGGAAATTTTGAAGGGAAAAAAGCAGGAGTATTTGGGGATTTTGGTAAAGTAAGAGATGAGCACAAGCACGGCTTTTTATAGAGCAGGAGCTGAAAGTCTTCCCTGGAAGAGAATAATGCGAGGAAGTCGGAAGCACTAAAATTTCAAAAATTTGAAAAAATCATGGTTCGAGTTGGCGCGCGTCAGTATCAGTAACTGGGGAATAATGACAGCAATGAGACATGCGTACCCTTCGAATTGGCAAACAGGAGGCATGATTTCCACTTGATGGCTGCAAATCCATCAAATAGGGAAATGGAGGCAGTTGTGAGGACCACTCCTAGATCACGTGCTATGTGGATGACTAGGTGGCAGAACAGATGGCAGGGGATACGTCGTTCGACACGTGTCTAGAAGGGCCCTTTGAATGCCGCATAAGTCACACATGATACGACTTGGGCTCGTTGGTTATCGCAGGCCAGTGCCGAACCCATCCTAGACCCTGGACGGGTTCGATCTAGTCAAATTCTTGTCTCGACAGCTGGGGGTTAGAAGCCTCGAGGGTCTTCCGCTGGAAGACCGTTGGGGGCAGTGCACCACTCCAGACCCAGACAGGGCATGCAATACGATCCTGGATAGGTATGCGCATTGGGCGAACCATCCCAACAAGATGGCAGATTGTCGGGGTCTCGCCCTTGCCAGGCTTGCGCCATAAGGGACAGTGGAAAGCAAATCACAACGATGCAAGGGAAATTACGGTAACCACGGCCAGTGATTTCCGGAATAAGTCATGATGAGGAAAGGACACTCGATCCTGGGATTAAAAGCTGGCAGGTTCTCAGTTCCAAGATTATATATTCACATGCCATACATTTCCCCGAGGGGGAGACATATACAGATATATGCATATATATATATATATATATATACATAGAGAGATAGAGAAAAAAAGAGGATTTATGAGACAGAAAAAAGAAACTCAGTCTTTGCTATTCAATCTCGAAGTAAATATCTAACTTAAGCATCGGAGAGCCTTTGCAGGTGGCCACCCCCGCTTCGTCAATCCGGAGCGAGATAAAAGCATCCTGAGATAGCAAGGATATATAGACAGTTGGAAGGAACAGCACCAACAGTTCGGACACGTGGACAGTTGGTAGGATCAGCACCAATAATTTGAAGACACATGGACAGTTGGTAAGAACAGCTCCAACAGAAATATTTCAGATTAAGATCTAATTTCATACCATAGATATTTACTTTGAAATCATTCAATGCCGTAATTAATCAGGTATAACTATGTGACTCAAAAATGGGCATAATTAATCATGGTGAAGGAATAAGATAAGGAAGTGCAATTATAACATGATAACAACAAGAACTTAACAATAGGCATAATGGATCTGGGATTTTGTCTTAGTTAGGGTATAACGAAAATATTTTCTTAATGATGAAAAGGAAATTTCTTTTGAAAAAAATATTCTATTCAATATGGATCTACAAGTAAAAAATAATATATATATATATATATAAACAGTCTCAAGATCACATATCATAATTAGTAATTAGAATTTTTTGGTTAAAAGTTTAACAGGATAATTGTCATTTATAGAAACTATTAAATATTGGGAGTAGTAGACCTTTTTTCATAAAATTAATAATAATAAAAGTGGGAAAAAGAAAAATAATGGAAGCTAAATTTTGAGAAAGAGAGAAATAATGGAACTTACCCCAAAATGTAAAATATTAGATGTCACGACCCCATACTAGAAGCTACGAGGAAGATCGTTGGTCTCGAGACTCTAGTATGAGATCATGATCTAACCTTCTTGAAAAAATTCATATTAAAAAAAGAAACTTTTCAAAAACATCATTATACTTTAAACAAACGTATATACAGTCATCCCAAAATGATTTAACTTAATTAAAAGAATATTTTCCAAAAATATTTTAGTTAGAGCCTGTTCATTAAACCCCTCTCAGGTCGGTCTCGTATGTATACTACATGAACGATCGACTATAATGCTCCCACTTACTTTCAACCTTAGCTTTCATATTTCCTACAATAGAAGAGACAACTAATAAATTAGAAAGCTCAATAAGCAAGTATAATACTATCAAGACTATTATATAATATAGCACAAAATATCTGTAAAAGAAAGTCAATATATTTCAAAAAGAAATCTAACATTATGTATTATTGTAATCTCCTAATTTTGTGAACAATAGATTGTATTTCTTTTCCGTAGCGTAGTATTGGGATGAGAAATATAATGAAAATTATATTTTATTTTTAAATCTTTTGCACATAATGTACGAGGTTAATTTCATGAATTTATTGTTACAAAGATTAAATTGGAGTTTAGTATTTAGCAAAAAAAAAAAAAGGCTAAGTATGGAATCTTATATGTACCTATAAGTTGTATATGGGTATTTATATATATATATAAGCATGTGTGTTATTAATGTTCTTCCTTATTTAGAAAATATTGTTTATAGTTTTGAGTTAGTGGAATTTGGTGTAAATCCTAGAAGTAGTAGGTTACATTGTGTCATTGCAATTATATAAAGTTTCATTTTAGCTTTGGTATTATTATTTAATAGCTAAGTAGTGGTAAAAGTGTTAGTGTTGGAGGACAAAACACTATGTGTTGTACTTGTTTATTTCCATCAGATATGTATAGCTTTGGGCACGGATTTTTATTAAACCATGGAATAGGTTAATGGGAGCTAGTGCTATGAGTTTTATATGGTATTAGCAAGTTATATGACTATATATGAATATATGTTTTTTTTCTAATGTTTTTTATTATTCTATATAGTACCAAGTTAGTGGAGTGTTGTGTATATCTAAAAATCCTAACTTGCTAAGTGTCTTGGCCATATTGTACTTTTCCATTTCAGTTTGAATATATTAGTGACTAAGTGGTTAAGTTGCTGTCAACTTGTGAGCTCTAGGACTAGTCAACATGACTGTTTATTCCCTTTGTTTTTCTTATATATAAGGTTATGCATTTATGAGGAATAGGTGTCTTGAGAGTTTGTAAGAAATTGATGAGATGTTGTGAAGGATTAGCCAAGTGTTGAGTGTAGAAAACCAACTATTACATGTTTTGTTGTGCCTTTATTATTCTATGTCTTTAGTTTTAGTATTTAATGAGAATGCAAAACTAATATTCTTTCTCTGCCTCGACTCATTTTTCTTCCACCCCGTAGCCTTTTTACTCTTATATTTCATTTTTCTTCAAGCTAATGTCTACCTTGTCCAAGATTTAAACATTCTAGTAACTTCAAAGGAAAACTCTTCATATCTGTAGTTGTCTTGTAGAAATCTAAAGAGTTTTTCGTCTTGTAGAAGTATGAAGATAACTGAAGGTTTTGGTAAGTTTTCTAAACTTTATTTTTTGGTCACTTTAAAGTTATAGAATTCTAAAGCATTGTGTTAAATATTTTTTTAAGACAATTTTGGAAATTATGAGATAGTGCATGCAAAAGAAATCTATTGATGTTTCTTGGGGATTCTAGTGAGATTTTTAGTAAGCTTTAAGGTATTGTAATTTATTAAGTTTCTCAAGTATGAATAAGTGCTATTGTTGACTTTAGTTCACATGTATTCACTTGTTTAAGGTTGGTTTATATGCTATAAATTAAATTTATTGCCTTCTATTTTTGTTGTTATAGATTAAGTTTTGGTGGAAGTTATGTTATTTAAGTTCTAAAAGCACACATTATGGAGCAAAGTTAAAAAGCTAAATAGTGTTATTGTGGCCACAATTAAGTGGTAAAGCTAAATAATTTTTGCTAATCAAATTGGAATCTTTGTAGTCTAGGAAAGTGAAGGATTTTAAGGAATAATAATCAATCATATAAGTATATACATTTAAAAGTAACCTGAGAATTGTTAGTTTAAATGTCTCAGCCGAAAAATATATATATATATATATATATTGGTATATATGTATATGGGTAAAACAAGATCATATAACGTTTATTTATTTGGTGAATGGATTCAACATAATTTGTTTTAAAGGTTTATGGCTTTCTTTTACTTGTATTTGGTGTATATCTATGAGTTCATTTATGAGTCCAGTTGTATTTTATGGACTAAGCCTGGATTAAGGTAGTAGTAGTCTTATTATTATTATTAATACCTTGTATAGTAGAAATGTGAAATTAGAGAAAAGTTTCAATTAATCTTGTTATTGTATTGTGTTACAGTGGGAACTTTTGTACGTGAGATTTTGGTATAAGCTATTTTGCTAAAACTTGAGGTATATTATCTTCAGGTAAGTGCATTTATTTATTTACAGTATTGAGTAACTAATAGTGCAAAATTATACTGGAAATATATTTTTGTGTCTTGCTTATTATATATACTAAGTTGATTTTTATACTACTGAAATGTTTTGTTAGCACATATTAGAGCACATATATGCATTTACCTAACGATGTTTATGATGAGTCACTAATATAATTAAGTAACAATATTTGTGATAAGTTGTTACATGTAAACTTCAGTGATGCTTGTGATGGATGCCGTGTAAAATTGTTATTGTTATTTGGCTATTTCAGATTTGGAATAATGTATGTCATGCCTTACTAAGCATTGGCTTATATAGTTACTCTATTCTACTAGGTAAAGGAAAGAATAAAGTTAGCCAGTAAAAAGCGGACTAGTCGGTGTGCGATGTATATATGCCTTAACTGTGGGAAAATAGAAATATTTTGAACAGAGCTCAAAGTTTTGTTTTTGAGTAGATGTTTTGCGTAAATAAGTTGTGAAGAAAATAGAATGCGCATGTGAAAATAAAAAATTTTAAGTAGTTGTGTTTTTAAGTTAGAAAGCTATTAACATCCCCACGTTTTCAATGTGAATTTTTTTTTACTTGTTTTAATCGATTTTATTATGGTAATAATTATAAATTATATTTTTAATCATTAATATTATGGAACTTGTTACAAAATACTATCAGAGTTGGAGTTGCATAGTTCTATAGATAAAACTATATATATATGACATGATGACATTGATTCCGCTCACTATAAGTATAATTGTATTAACTATTTTTGTGAAGACCTTAGTTTGAGTTTTAAATTTTGTTGATTTGTAATAGATATGTCAACTAAGGGAAGAATAGATGGTTCCCAAAGGTCTGAGCCAGAGATGAATAACAATATGATATACACTCCTTACGAGAAAGCCATTTATGTAAGGTGAGTGAGGAACTATGAGCCTCCTTTATTGTATAGAACCTAATCAATGCATGTGTTTGATTGAACTAGTCACATGAGTCAGATTTTTAGAATGACAATTGTACCAGGTTCATTTAAATCAGATATAGCTGGCTTATACTTGAGAGGAGAAGCTTCTCAGTGATTTGATAGGAGAGGTGCAAACCCTATTCTATGTAGATGGAATCAGTTTAGGTTTTCCCTTGAAAGAACTTTTAGGAAAAACTTTGCTATTCAGGTTAGGACCTTAAATACTAATGATACTAATGTTTCTGAGGGAGAAGTATCTAATGATGAGGATCCTGAGGAGGATTCTAAGGAAGATCTTGAGGAAGATTCAGGAGAAGATGAAGCTATCCATATTGACCATTAGATCAAGCTCCAAAGATGCGAATCTTGCGAGTGTAGCTCAAGGCCAGATAGTCGAGCATGAAGGAGCATGTGCGGGCCCAAGTTTCAGCCATTCCCATCATTTGCCTTCTTTCCATGCTTTGTGCCTTGGCTTCTATCACATTGGCTTCTATCACATGCACCTGATCTTGGATCCAGCCACACATCGCTACGTTACCAACATCTCTTGCAGCTCATCAGAGCACAGTAGCTAGAATCCACTTACTCCAGACTACTGGTAACAACCAAGTTCTAGCTACAATGAATCGCACGCCTCAACTCGTTTTCTCTTAACTCATATCAAGTCTCGATCGTTTGTTTTTCAATCCAACAACTCAAATCCAAGGGGCTCTTTTCTCTTGATTAACAAATTTGAGCCATAAATTTTGTGATCCAACAATCCAAATTAGAATCTCTATGCTCACTTTATTAGCTAGATTTTTATATTTGAAGAGCCTCCAAGCTCTATTTTGTGCAAGAGGAGCTCCAAGACTCTACTTTTTGAGTTAGAAAATACCCAAAAAAAAATGTATATACATAATTTATATGTTAATTGAAAATGCAATATCTGTTGTCATTTGGATGTTGTAATATTACTATTTATTTTGAATTGATAGTGATTTTGGGTTAATATTGAAACACTAAATGGAATATTTAACCTAGAATTATTAACGTATTTGATAAAATTTACAACTATCTTTTGATCGAATATTTGTCCAAATTATTGAGAATTAATTAGAAATGTTTGTGATTAATATTTCCCTCGTAGAAAAATTAATTGTCAATATTTCTTTTTCTCTTGGGTGTGATTAATGAGACTTAATTATTTTGTGATTGTGTAAATCAATCCAAAATTAATCAAAACTGATCTTAATCTTTTCAGAGTATTTTTTGGACTTTATTTTCTAATTGCTTTGATAGCTTGTATGGTATTTTTAAAAACATTCTTGTTGTGTGAATTTTTAATATTCTTTTTATCATATATTTCAACGTTTACATTTTCATATTTATTCCTATTGATTCTTATTATGTCTAAATGTGTTTATTGTGTTGATTTACTAATCAAATTGATTCTTATTATGTCTAAATGTGTTTATTGTGTTGATTTACTAATCAAATGATGAAAAATCAGATTTGTTATTGCAAGATAAAGATCATCTTTTTTCCAGTATATTAACATAACTATTGTAGACATGGTCAATATTGTAACATAACTATAGAATCAATAGAAATTTTAAATCAGTCTAAAATACAAATTTGATATTTTTAATTGATCCTTTTGACTTCCAATCAACATTTATTGTGAATCAACATTTATTGTGAATGAAAGTTGTCTTGTAGATTGCCAATTATTGGAAGACCTCAAGCACTATAAATAGGAGACTAGAATAAAGTCTTAGTATGCCTTTTATGTTTGTGATTACCATTAGAGCAATTGTTTGTAAATCTGTCTTTATTTGATGTTAAGAGACTAGAAGGGCTTTCTAGTCATGAGAGTATTTCGAGAAAAGTACAAGACGTCTTCAGAAAAAGACCAATTCCAAGAAATCTAAAGAAAGTTTAGAGAGAATTAATCATATCAAGTCGATGGGAGCTCGCTAGATAGATTGATGAAGGAGTATTTATATGTTGCAACATTTCAAAGAGTGAGTCTTTTAAATTATATAAGCCAATAAATGTTTGTACTCATTGTTGATCTCTACTAATACGTTTATTCTCTAGACGTAGCATCTTGGATGTAGACTACCAGAGACAGTTGAACTAAGTAAAAATATCTATGCATCACTTTTTACTTTTCATTGTTGCAACATCCATATTACATGTTATATTTATTTTCACATCCCCATCTTACATAATTAACTGAAAAATTAATTATATTCTGATAGGTGTTAATTTTATATCTAAATGACAGTTATTTTCTATGCTAATTTGTTAGTTTTTGCTTATTCTAAGCTAATTTGTGTTGAAGGAGTGAAGGGGGTCAAAGTATTTTGAACGTGAAGGAATGAAAAAGAGCTGAAATTGGGTTAAAACAGAGTAAAAATCAAAGTGTAGAGCTGAAAAGTGGTAAAAATCTAAAAACAGGCTGAAAAGGGTTATTTTTCCTAAAACTAAATAAAAAGTGGTATTTTTACAAATCTAGCATTGGGACACCAGAAGTTGAGCACTGGGGCGCCAACAATCAGGGAACTACCTTATTTTTTTGATGACCTTGGATTCCTAATTCGTGTGGGACTCATCCAAGACGGCTCCCAAACACATTATTCTATAAATAGGACCCCTTAAACTCAGATGGGAGGCTATCATACATACCTAGTAGCCACCACTAAAACCTAAAGAGTAAAGGAGGATAGCTTGTGAGCCGCTGCTACATTCTCTCATAGTTTTTCTTTCTTTTTTCTTTCAGTTTTATTTGTTTTCTAGCATGATGTTTCTTTTGTTTATTATCATATATATGCTAGTATAGACCCTAATTAGGTTAAGAGTGATTTCAAAACCCTAACATAATTGTTATTTGATCTTTATGATTCTACATATCCTATCAATTATTTACTTTAGAGTTGTTTATACTATTATTTTGTGTTGATTCGTTCTTATATTTATTATCTCTTATTTGGGATGGGCACATAGATAATAGATGATAAAATATATTGCTAGTGTTTAAATTAGATGTTTGTCATGTTTGAATCTGTTAGTACCAAAGTTATAGGTAGTATACTCATTAAAGGTATTAGTTATAGTGAGGAATATAACCTAGGTTAAGAATCTATGTTCATGTGATTATGACCTAGATTAATCTATATTTCTTTACTTAATAGTTTTATTGAGTAATTTTAGAGCAGTTGCTTAGGTTATTTGATAGAAAGAGATTATCTACGACGTTTGTTTAGGTATCATATAATCTAAGAAAAGAATAAGATAGTTGCATGTTTGTGGATTATCTATGATTAATATCTTTAGTGAATAATTGAATGTAGAATTAGGAGGTTAAAATAACATGATTGTGCTGGTGAATTAACCTTGACCTATCCTCTTTATTATTGCTTTTACTTTTTATTCTATTTTAATCTTCAATTCTCCATCATCTTAGGATTAGTAGTAAACTAGTTAGACCAATTCTTTGTAGGATCGACCTTACTCATCACTATACTAGGCAATTATTAGGATTTTCCTAAGTTTTGCTAGATAGAGATAGGAAGGATGATTAATTTGGTTGTTTAATGACACACCAAATTTTGACCCCATTGCCAAGGAGTTATTTTCTAATTGATTTGCTATTTGATCATATATCTTTTTCTTTTTTATTTTAATTTTTTTTCTTTTTAACTTCTTTTATTTTTATTTTTTATTTTATTTTGAGAAACCTAAGTATAGATGATCAACATATGCCTCTTAATTTTACCTAACAAGACACAGTATTAAAGGAGGCTTGGATGAGATACAACTCTGCTTAACATTATCCATTTACAAGGGTGGACATAAAGGAGAGGATGAGCTTACAAGATATGCATACTTGAACGAAAAATTGAAATCCTCATCTCCAATGTTCACCAATTGGGGATCGAACAAAGTACGGCATGTAAGCACTACCACATTTTTTGTCATCTTGCCAACATGTATCTAACTTTTCGAGTAATGATGTGTGATAATGACAATGTTGGAGGAGGAGTTCTGAGTGAACAACCACCATGGCCCCAACAACTCATATCACTAAGCTCGAGGAGGCCTTTGGAGGATATGCTTAAGGAATTGGTGGACAATACACTTCAATTCCAAGAGGAAATGATGGCATCCATTTTAGAATTACAAAATAAATACTGCCAACTCACCACAGTAATAAAACAATTGAAGGCCAAACACTCACCACCATTATCACCGAAACATAAGGAGATGCCTGAAGAGAATGTCAACACAGTGATGGTGAGGAGTGACATAGTGGTAGAGGAAACACAAGAGGAGACGTTGGATGACCTAAAGGACCTCGTGGCGAGATTTGAACAAGAAACACTTATCTACCACCATAACATTCAGAGTAGTAGGGAGATGTTAGACAACTATATGGAGAACCTACGAAGACTTTCCCTTACATTTGAACAGTTTGTTCCATATAAGATCCACCATCATGAGGAAACAGTTGTTATGTGGAATAATGATGTCTATGTTGTACAAGATTTGTTGAAGTTAAAAGACGATTGGGATATCGACAAAGAGGGAAAGCCATATGATCAATTGGGGGATGCGTACATCAATTCTATTATTGATGACTTCTTATCAGTGGTGGAAGGATCTCAAACACCTTCAACTGACCTACCAACCATCCAGAGTGATGATGAGAACAAGCCACATGATCAGTTGGATGTATATGAGGCTATTACTATTATTAATGATCTCACATCGATGGTGGACATATCTCACCCACCACCACTATCTGAGTCATGCCGCCTACCACCCTCACCTATTGATGCAGGCCCCTTACTATTGCTGCCCACCACCTAATTGTTCATACTTCAACCACTATCTCTGCATATCATTGTTCACGAGCTCATAGCTAGAGTAGAATTCTCATACCAAACTACCAATTGGAGTTGAGTTGAGATAATGGGCTATACAACATTAAATCTTGACAAGCTTGAGGGCACCACTAATAAGACCCATACATGATGCAATATGATGCAGTGTATGAGAGACAACTACTATTTTTAGTGAACACATGTTGTAGACGAGAAACCAAGTGCTACCAGGAGGTAACCCATTAGAGGGAGATTCTGAGTACGCCAAAATAGATTTGCATTTTTCATCTCTTACTCTCTTTTTCCTATCTATTTTATTTTTGTGTTTTTTTTGTTTTGGTTTCTTGAGTTGTTTTTATTTTTCTTTTCTTTTCCATGCTTATTTTTTATATTAGATTGAGGATAATGTAGGGTTTAAGTGTGGAGGAAAGGTTTAGCAATTTTTATTTTGTATTTTTAAGGTCAAATTTTTTGTTTTTCGTTTCTCTTTATTTTTGAGTCTTAGGATACCTTTTAGTTTCTATGATAATACTTGAGCTTTATTATTATGGTTTTGATTGATGATGAGTGTTGTCTAGAATTTTGATGTTATTTAATTGTTAATATGCTTTGATAATGGTTATACTCATAATTTTATGCATGATAGTCCTATTAGTTAGTATAGAATAAAACATGCTAGATTGGTTGGTTTCTTGTTATTTCACATTTGAATATTGCTTGATTTCTACGATTTAAGGCTAAATGTTAGAACTCTCCTAGAGGTCTTTTGAGGCGAATGACCAATTGC
This sequence comes from Parasponia andersonii, assembly GCA_002914805.1. NCBI lineage: Eukaryota > Viridiplantae > Streptophyta > Magnoliopsida > Rosales > Cannabaceae > Trema > Trema andersonii. Next base: position 505,609 of record JXTB01000078.1, read on the forward strand.
GTATAACCTGAAACATGAATAAGAAACTTAGATTTTGAGCACCATAACTAAATAAGCCAGTTCCTTTGACTTGATATCTAAGGACATCTCTCTAATTAACAAATTTGAGCTTTCATGTATAATTTTCGTTTGGTTAACCCCATATTATTTTTACCTAGCTTAAAACGCTTTTGTCCTACTCTTAGTTCTATGTGTTGAGTAGAGTAAGTGACATTGGAGGAGCTTGAAAAGAATATTGTTGGGGATGAATGATAAGTGTATTTTACACTTATCTTTACTATTCTTTTAAGCTTAAGAATTGCTCTTTTTGAATTCTTTTTTTGATGTTTTTGATGCATATTTTAGGTGAGATATTGTTGAGTGAAGAATGTTATTTTTTGGAGTTAAATTGGAGGTAAATCAAGACATTTAAATGACACACTTGCACCGTAATGAGAATAAACTAATGATAGAGCTTTTAGAGTGAAGTTGGAAGCGAGACAAGTCAACGCTGCATCACAGAGGAGTTGGTGCTGTAGCCCCAAAGTCATAGGGCTGCAATGCCAAATGTGTGAACCTACAGGCCCAAAACCATGGGGCTGCAGCCCCATTTCCATGGCATTGTGGTGCCAACTTTTGGTGCAGTAGCGTTAACTTCGTGACACTGCAATGCCATAATTCTACCAGTTTTGGCATCACAATGCTAAAAAGGCCAAATATATTGTAGAAAACCCGAGTTTGATTCATGAACGTCCTCTATTTAACTCTTCTTTCACTCATTTGATGGGTTGATGACAACCCTAGTAGCCAAAGGTTCTAAGAACATTTCTAAGGGAGAAACAATACCAAAGAAGGAGATTCAAGTTCAAGAAATCAGATTGAAAGCTTCAAAAGAGTTTTTCTTTCCTTATGCTCTTGTTTTTCTCTTCTATTTTTTGCAAATGTATAAGTATCAATCTTGTTATATTTGTTGTGATTCATTTTATATAAACATGAGCTGAACTTAATTTTTAATGAGGTAATTGAACCTCTAATGTAATCGAACTATTTTGTTTTCCTCAATTGTTCTTGATATCTGTTGTTGAGTTTGTTGTTATATCGTGAGGTTAATGCATCTATTTACTTGGCTATTAAATAGAGTTGTTGAGTGAAACCTATATGAATTTGGGAAGGAGAATTTAGATTTGGATATAGATAGAACATCATAAGATTGCTTAGTGTGAGGTGAGTTTACATAGGATAGGATTACACCTATGTGATTTGTGTAACCTTTGTATGAGAATTACTAAACTTAATGAATCTAGTTAATTTATGTTAGGAGTAACATATTAGCTTATCTATATATTTTCACTTATGTCTTGGAAAGTAGTTTGTGAATACATTAGAATTTTTAGTTGTCAACTCTAAATGAATAATCAAACTATGAGAAAAACTAGTAGTTGGAGGAGTTAGAGGGTAGATAATTGAACCTAAGTCCCTTATTGCTTTAAGAACTATCTTTGGTTACTTAATTTCAATTTCTATTCTTGCATTTTACTTTGCTATTTACTTTTTAATTCTTACTCAAAACAATTAATTATTGTTGTTTGAATAAATTAGAAGCTAATTTTGATTAGTAGGTAGCATTTGTAAATTAAATACTCTCAGTAGGATCGATACTTTTTTACTATCTATATTACTTGTTGCAACCCATATACTTGCGATTATGTGTTAGAAATAGCCCAACCAGTTTTTTGGCGTCGTTGCCAGGGAGTACGGTGATTTACTTCTTGTTAATACTAATATCTATTAGTTTTGATTTAATTCAAACATTTTTTGTTCTTATTGTGGATCTCAGGTGCTTAATTTTATTATATAAGAGGCATAAGAAGTGTGGAATTCATACCATTTGATCCCAAGATTGAGCGTACTTTAAGGGGAATTCAAAGACAGAGGAATTAAGGCATCAACCCTCAACTAGCTATAGGAGACCAAGACAATGGTAGACCATTGAGGGACTTTGCGGTTCTTATTATCAATGGGTTTGGTCCTAGTATTCGGAGGCCGGCTATCAACACTAGCAACTTTGAGTTGTAGTCGGAAATTATTCAGATGGTGCAAGTTATGTGCTAATTTGGTAGTTTATATAGTGATGATCTTAGCCAATACATCATGAATTTTTCGGAGATATACGATACTTTCAAGTATAATGGAATTAGTGAGAATGTTATTCGCTTGAGGTTGTTCCCATTCTCCTTGAAGGACAAGTCTAAGGGTTGGTTGAATCTCTTACCTTCTGGATTAATAACTACTTAGGATGATTTAGCTCAGAAATTTCTTGCCAAGTTCTTCTCTTTAGCCAAGACTGCTAAGTTGAGTAATGATATCACTTTTTTTGTGCAATTTGACAATGAATCCTTGTACGAAACTTGGGAGCGCTATAAGGAGTTGACGAGAAAGTGTCCATATCATGGGATACCTAAGTGGCTTCTTATTCAAATGTTTTATAATGGATTGATAGGTCATTGAGGCCCGCGCGCTGTTGCAGTTCCAGGCCGTGTTGGATCCGGTGGTTCTCGTGTTCCATATACTTGGTCCTTTGTCTATTTAAACATCGCCACATCAGCAGTTGAAGTCAACATTTCATTCCAACCAATCAAATGCCATTTTTGTGTTGTGCTCATGGTATTCCGTAGCACCCGATTATTTCCCTCAGCTTAGAAAACGTGAAGGAAGAGGAAGAGAGAGAAAGAGAAGAAGCGGGAATTATGGGATATTGACACATCACATGACCAATCTGAAGCCATCTTTAGAGACGTGGGAACTTGCATAACACTCCAATTTCAGCTATAAATAGCCAGAACATGAGGAAAAAAAAGCACAGCATTTTTAGAGAGAAAATTCCACTTTTTTAGAGAAAGTGTGTGAGATGAATGCAAAGTTAGGCTAGTATTTAGAGAAGCTAAAGAGATGATATTAGTTATATAGTTTTTTTGTTTTCCAGCTTTGATTCCTGAGAGTGCTTCAATACTTATAAATTTGGTATGTTAAATTCTTTAATATTTTTAGATTCAATATATTATTTTCTAATTTCTCATATTAATTCAGTTATGTTTTTTTTATGTCGTGATTTAAACTAGATTATAATTATATTTATTTTATTAGTTGGTTTTTTTACTGTAGTATTATCTCTGTGATATATTATCGATCTTAGATAACTAATAAGATAGATTATTTTTTGTATTAATTGGAAGAATTTCTCATATTGAATACTGTAGATCAATATTTGTTCTTAAGTGCTATATATTCCGGCTATGTGTTTGGGATGTGAAACATATAATTGAATACTAAATAGGAATCAAAGTTGGTAACAGTTAGACAAATAATTAAGTGAATCTTGAAGCCTTATTTTTCTCATATTGGTATTTTCACTTATTATTTCTGTAATTATTATTTCAATTTCTTGCTCAGTTTATTTTTATTTTTATTTCTCGTTACCTTTTTATTGTTGATTTACTTCTTTGTAGGATCGGTAACTTCATCTATAATGCGATAGCTGCTAGTATATTTTAAGCGTAGATAATCATTCATCAAAAATTTTAAGGTTGGTATTTTTTTATTTCTTTTCTTATATGATTAAGTTGTAATATTATCTCATGGTTTTCATTGTCTTTTCTGTTATATTCTCGATTGCTAATTTTTTTGAATAAAATATAGCTATTTTTTTTTTCAATCGGAACAATTAGGCATTTACTGTATGAAAAAATCATAGCAATATATGTTTTAACTTTCACATATATATGAGAATAAAAAATTAGTTACACATATTTTTAGAGAATGAGCAATACTTACTCGCTGCACTTTATGTGAAAGTTTATTTGACCAAGTGAATATATCGAGAGAAAGAATTATTCGGTAGTCATAGAAATCATTCTTAGACCATATACTAAGCTTTTTAATTTCTATCTAGTAAACAAATGCACAAACAAAGTATAGTATCAGACCCGTAGCACCATAGCAATCAAATGCTTCGTGTAAGAAGGTACAATTTTTGAGGGTGCAAAAGCATGTTAGAGATAGCTTATAAAATTTTTCTTGTGTTCAGTAGTTAGCCTGGACATATGTGAAGTTAATTAGTGAATTGGTTGCAAGGCTATGTCATTCATGATTGAGAATGAAAAAGAGCTAGTAGCCATATGTTGTTTTGATATATTTTAAACCATCATAGATTTTTCTATCGACAATATATGGATGTTGGTTTAGTGTTTACATATGTTAATTTGATTAGTTTAAACTCGAATGATAATTTTTTATAAATATCTTTTTCTTTTAGTCTTTAGAACACTATGTTAAAAATTTTGAATCCATATATAAAATATTTTATTGTAAATTAGAATGATAACTAATGGAATACAAGAAAAAGCAAAAGTAGTATAGGATCCACAATCACATGAGATTTGGTTTGATTTAGCCGTAGAGTAAGTGAGCATAACTAATAGAAATAGAGCGCATTAGAGCAAACTAGGTTAGAAAATTTTCATTGAAAAATTTAATGCAGTAACAAGTGGAAACTATGGAAACTATGAATATAAGCAAATGAGGAATCACTGAGACAATGTTAAAAAAGAATGGCAACTATGGGATTCATTACTCAGAGGAGAGACTGGACTAGGTTGGGACAGAGGCAAACTATAAAGGCTTCGAATGAATGGTGGGAGACAAAGCTAAAAGTAGGTATTTGTATATTTACTTAATGAGCACCAATCCAATAAGTATTTTTCTTCCCTATAAATAGGTATCATTTTGGCCAATAAAAATTTATCATGTACATCTTTTTATATTAGAAAGTAAGAGAGAAAAAGCATTAATAATGTATATCTTGAGAAAAAGCATTAATAATGTATATCTTTTTATGCACATCATTATAGCCGTTGGATCACCATTAAATGATGATCCAATAGCTAAAAAAAATACCTACTGGATTGGCAACCTTACTTAATAATTATTATTTTAGAATAATTTTATATTGTTTATTTTTCTAACTTTAAAAAATTATAGCAATATCCAGATACTGCTAAATTTCGAGTCAAAGGGCTAGAACATTTATTTAAGCTGGATGAGTTGTTTCGAGACGTTACTACTACAGGAGCTAGAGCTTGGGCACCAATCTCTAGTTCAATGTCTCCTTTATATACCCAACTATCTCAATCTGATGGTAACCTTGATGCTAAGATGAGTGCAAACTCCGAAGAAAGTGATCATGAGAAAGATAGATGTAGTGTTCAAAAGAAAAAAAAAAAACTACTTAACCCAAATAGGAAGCGATTTAAGAAGGATAAAAGGAATAATTCTATAACATCAAAGCCTACCAATCAACTCAAAGAGGTTTGCAAGGAGATAAAAAATAGCAACTCATATATACGTACTGACCCACCTGATTGTAGCGTTCAATAAGTTAGTTGCACTACCAAGTTGTGAACCAATGAGCCCTTTTTTTAAAGTGGATAGTAGTTTATTAACAAAGAAAGCAAATAGAAGATTTTTATAACTCTGAAGAAACCTGAATATCAAATTGATTGGCTAAAAGAGCAAGAGTTCAACTTATAAATCGATTAGCTGGAAGAACATGATTTTCTAATCATTGGATATTGTTAGTTGTTTTGATTTTTATCATGCTGTAAGTTTTTTTAATCATTCTAGATATTGTTGGGTTTTCTTTTTCTATTTTTTTTTTGTGCCTCCACAAATGCCTAAAGTGTTTCCTCTAAAAGATTCCTATTGGGTTATGTATTATATTGAAGTGCAGAACAATTCCTAGATAGTGGTACCTTAGTGTTCCAAATATTGGTGGATGATGCAGGCTAATATTGGTTAAATCTCCAGCTAGGATTGTACGTCTCAGAATATGGTGAGAAAAGCTTTCTAAATATTCCTAAGGTATTGCATTGCTCTTCATAAACCCCTTTCATCTCACTGTAATTTGGGTAATCTTGAGCTAAGTATTCCACTCCTCCATAGACAAAACACGTAGCCTGACATTTTGCCCTAGCAACCATATGTGTGACTCTACTATTTCTAGTTTTCAAAGCCTCTAATTCCCTAGTCACAGCTTCTAGTTGGGCTTTAAGGCTATCTTCGTTTCTAAGATGGTAGATTCTGGTTGGTCATGACCTAGTAGTGCTATCAGTAGTACTAGATCCAGTCCACATGTGAGCTTTTTCAGCTAACTCATTCAGATAGTTTATGGCTTCATCTAGGTCTTTCTGTAGGAATTTTCCATTATCTCTATGAATTGGTGCTCCCTAATAGTTAATCCCTCATAAAAATAACTTAATAGTCGCCAATTTTTATACCCATGATGTGGGCATATGTTTAGTAACTCTTTGAATCTCTCTTATACTTGGTATAATGTTTCGCTATCTTTTTAGGAAAAGGTTAATATCTGTCACTTAAGGCTATTGGTCTTATGGTGCGAGAAGTATTTGTTAAAGAAAGCTCAGGTCATTTCCGCCCATATACCTATGGATCTCGGTCTCAAAGAGTATAGCCAACTCTTTGCTTTATCTTTCAAGAAAAATAGGAAAAATTTTAACCTAACAGCATCTACTAAATTAGGTTTGCTGTGAAATGTAGCCACTACCTCTTCAAATTCCCTAATATACAAATATGAATTTTCACTATTTAGGCCATGGAAGATAAGTAAAAGTTGGATCATGCCAGGTTTAAAATCCATTTGCGGTGTATTTTGAGGAAAAATGATGCATGAAGGTGTGGTTGTGCAGGTTGGGTATAGGTAATCATTTAAAATCCTAGCGGCATTATTCTCGAGTTGATTCATGGTGGCTAGTAAATGTGTCTCTGAAGAATTTGTGCCTGACCAAGAGTTCGAGGAATCTTCTTCAAAATCGAATCGTCTACTAAGTCTTCTTGTTTCGTCTCTATGCCAAGACATGTACTCAAGTTTTTTTTAATGAAAAAAAGAAAGTTATGAAGTAAACGCAAAAAGTATACACCAAGAATATTCCCAGATCAATTGGAAAGGGTGCAAAAGGTCCTACTTAAAACCTAACTTTTCTAGACAAAACTCTCCGAGGTTCTCAAGTGAGTTGGAGGGGTCACAGTTATAGTCCTTATTATTCTATAATCAATCTTTCTTAGGCAATTCCTTTGTGATAGAACAATCTTAGTTTTTACCAGTTACACAAATAACACAAATTTTTTTTTAATTTTTGAAGGGGAAAAAAAAGAAAAATAATGAAAGGAAAAAAATAACTAGTTAAAAATCTAAAGTCTAGAAAATTAATAAACCTAATTAATAAAGACACAATCTAAACTATAAAAAAAAAAAACAAAATCTAAAAGAAAAAGAATGAAAAAATTTGTGTACCTTTTACATTAATTTGGGTTCCTCGGCAATAGCGCCAAATTTTGTCTACGCTCAAAATATATTAGCAGCTATCGCAATATAAATTAAGGTATTGATCTCATAGAGAAGTAAATCAATAATAAAAATGAAAAGTGAAAATAAAAAAAAAAAACTGAGCAAGAAATTGAAATAACAATTATAGAAATAATAAGTGAAAATACTAATATGAGAAAAAATAAGGCTTCAAGATTAACTTAATTATTTATCTAACTGTTGCCAACTTTGATTCCTATTTATTACTTAGTTATATGTAATATAGCACTTAAGAACAGATATTAATCTACAGTATTCAATATGAGAAATTCTTCCAATTTACAACAAAAATAATCCATCTTATTAGTTATCTAAGAATGACAATATATCACAGAGACAATACTGCAGTAAAAGATCAACTAACAAAATAATTATAATTATAATCTAGTTTAAATTACTACATAAAGAAAGTATAACTCAATTTATATGAGAAACTAGAAAATAATATATTAAATCTAAAAATATTGAAGAATTTAACAAACCAAATTTATAAGCGTTGAAATACTCTCAGGAATCAAAGCTGGGAAATAGAAAAACTATACAATTAAGATCATCTCTCTAGCCTCTCTAAAAACTAGCTTAACTTCACACTCATCTCACACACTTTCTTTAGAAAAAGTATAATTTTCTCTATCAAAATTGGTGTGTTTTTTTCTCATGTTCTAGCTATTTATAGCTGAAATTGGAATGTTGTGTAAGTTATCACATCTCTAATTGGTGGTTTCTGATTGATCATGTGACATGTCAATCTCCCACAATTCTCTCTTTTTCTCTTTCTCTCTCTTCCCATTCCTTCACTTTTTCTTAATAGAGGGAAATAATCGAGTGCGGCGGAATACCATGAGCACAACATGAAAATGGTGTTTGATTGGTTGGAACAAAACGTTGACTTTGGCTGCTGATGTGGTGATATTTAAATGGACAAAGGACCGAGGGTACGGGATACGAGAACCACTAGATCCAGCATAGCCTGGAACTGCAGCAGGGCGCAGGGCCTGCATGTCGTCCACACGTACATCCGATTGTCTTAACCTCGACTGGATGGCTAGAAACGCGCATGGATCTCCATGTCTCACTCACACGACTGGAGCTCCTTTTTCTGATTTTTTTTCATTTTTTATCTACATAAAATCAAAACCAAAATCAAATACCTAAAATCAAATTATCCTAAACTAAACTAAATTAAATTAAATACCTAAAATCTAATAAAATTAAATAAAATTATATCTAAGTACTAAAAATTAAATTAATTGTAAATAACCTAAATTAAACTAAAATTACACAAAAACACACAAAATATATCAGAAAAAGAACACAAATTACTTTATTTTCATAGAGTTATCTTCACTTAATATTTATTGTATTTCGTTCATTTTATAGCATATTGATGCAGCGTGTCGATTGATACGAAAACGACTTTAGTTTTTTCCAAAGATATTTAGAAAGAATGTTGCCATTGCCGACATGATCTTCACCATATTTATAAATGGTCGGTGGAACGCTTTCAATAAATGCTCGAACAAATCAAAATTTAAATGGGATGACAAGCTTACCAACTATGCCAAAGAAGATCCAAACAACTTTGCATCCTTGTGTGGAGGTTGATCTGGTGTACTGCCCCTTCAATGTCAGTTCAAACCATTAGGTCCTTATGGAGGTAGATCTTTCTGCACATGTGATTAGTATATATAACTCTGGTCAATCATTGCACAATGCTACATCAATAGAGGAAGCCATGACTCCGATGGTGAAGATGCTTCCACATTTCTGTTGGCTATCCTTGACATTGTTGATCGAACCGATCTTAATTTGGCTAATCTGACCAAACCTCGGGATTTTGATTTGAGAAGGTTGCCTCCCAAGGATGTGCCACAAATAAGGAAGAGGTATACGAATACAGTCCTCCAATTTGAAAAGCAAATTTTTAAGTTTTTGGTCTCACACTAACTATACTAATCTTCATTTGCAGTGGAGATTGCGACATTTTTATGGTCAAGCACTTGGAATACATCTTAGCCGATATTCTACTAAAATCTGTTGTTGATGATTTTATTCAAATTTTTAGAGACAAACTAAGTGTTGACGTATTCTACCATAACCTAGAACCATAGATATTGCATACGAACTATTTGTTAAAGTTAAAAATATATATGATTAATTTTTTTGTTAAATAATAGGTTAGAATTTGATTGGAGATTAATTTTTGGTTTAGATAAATCGAAATTCGATTCAGCTCGATGTCATTTCGATTCTATCCGATTCAAATTCGACTTAATTTTGACATTATTTCGATGCAAGTATTCCAGTCTTCATTTAAGCATAAAGATGAATTCTCGATGCTATTCGATGGAATTTCGATGCATGTTCAGTTATGTTTAGACTGATTTTTGATGGTAGCCGACAATTATAAAAAAATATCTCAATGATGCATTTTTTGATCAAATTTTCGATGCCTTTCAACGATGTTCAACCTATTTTGATCACTTTCGATTGTCAAATTTCGATGCCATTGCTTTCGTTGGATTTAGAATGTGGTTTTTGGTTTGTTACTTGATGTACCTTGAATATTCGACGAGTCTTGATGAGACGTCGATGATATTCATTTCTTTTTCGATGGATATTCGATTTAAGCAAATTTTTCATAAATTTATATCATTTTAATAAAGTACATATTATGAACAAAATTATTCCAAGTAAAATAATAAAATGTGATAATTTGATTACAATGTAAAAGATAAAATCATAAAACGTAAATGATAGCAATATAATTACAAGTACTCAAGATATCTCATTCCTTGTTGTTGTCTGCATTGCTTATGTTGAAGATATAGGTATCATATACCTACAAGTTGCTTGATTGTCGCCCTTTCCTCCACAATAACTGCAATGGCACTAGATTTTAGTCTTCTCCCCTTACGACTTTCTATGTTTTGTATTCGATCATCGGTTTAGAGTTAATAGTAGGAAAATTGTCAACTTTAACTCTCAAACCAAATATTCTTGAGAACTTGAAGGAAGCTCAGGTGCTCGATCCAGTCTTAGTACGAATTAGAGAAGATATTACGGAGGGTAGACAATCAGAATTCAACATCTCTTCTGATGGAATCCTCAAGTTAAATGGTAGATTATGCATACCAAACGATATAGAAATGAGGAATCAAATCCATTCTGAAGCACATGAAACCCCTTATTCTATCCACCTTTGTACAACAAAGATATATAACGATCTCAGAAAGTACTTTTGGTATAATGGAATGAAAAATAATGTGGCAAAGTACGTGTAGAGATGTTTGACTTGTCAGAAAGTCAAGACCGGACACAAGAGACTTGTTGGAGAGGTACAAACAATTGAAATTCCTGAGTGGAAATGGGAGAAAATTGACATGGATTTTGTAGTTGGGTTACCCAAAACGTGTGAAGAATACGATGCAATATGGGTGATTGTAGATCCATTGACTAAGTCAGCACATTTTTTACCAATGAAAATCACTTATTCATTAGAAAAGTTGGCTAAATTATATGTGACTGAGATAGTCAGACTACATGGAATACCATGATCGATCATTTCTGATCGCAACAGTCGATTTACTTCTACTTTTTGGAGGAAGGTTCAATAAGCTTTAGGAACAAAGCTACTTTTTAGCACGACTTTCAATCTGCCAATAGACGGGCAGTCAGAACGAATCATCCAAACTCTAGAGGATATGTTCAGGGCTTGTGTGATAGACTTTAAAGAAGCATGGAATAAGAACCTTTCATTGATAGAATTCTCTTATAATAAAAACTATCAGGCTTCTAACAAGGCAACACCTTATGAAGTACTTTATAAAAGGAGATGCATATCTCAAATCCATTAGTATGAACCTAGGGAGAAGCATTTAGAGACCATCGACTTCATAAGGGAGACCACTGAAGTAGTACAGAAAATCAGGAAAAGGATAGAAATTACCCAAAGTCGATAGAAAAGCTATGCTGACAAGCGGAGAACACTATTAGAATTTCACGTGGGAGACATAGTTTTTCTTAAAGTTGCACCAATGAAAGGTGTAATGAGGTTCGGGAAGAAGAGAAAATTGAGTCTAAGATATATTGGACCATTTGATTGCTAGAAATTCCGAAAAATAAATTTCAAAAAATGATTTTACCGAAAACGATTTCCGTAATTTTGTAAACAAATCAAGAATGCAGCGGAATAGGTATTTTAAAATTTTCTTGAAATTTTACAAAACAAAAATATAGGATCGTTGATCTAACATAAATCAATTCATAGATCTTGGTTTAGATAAAACCTGGAAGCGTTTCATAACTATTGAGCCTTCCTGTCTGTTCTCTAGAGCCTGTTGAATGATCCGGTCTGTGGGCACCTTTTTGATTCCCAACGAGAGATGAGCGGATGATCCGGAAGACACTCTTCCTTCTCCTTGATTGTACATCTACAACCATGGGTATCTCTCCCTCAGCAGCCATGAACGAACATGAGATTTCTCCTGTGGCAGCTCGGTTCTCTCTCTCTCTCTCTCTTTCTCTCTCTCACACAAAAAAGCACAGTAACTGTACTATGGGTGGCATGTGGCATACTTAGAGAGGCTTAGGAGAACTTTTCTCTTAAATATTTAAAGAGATGTAAACCCTAATGGGCTTATTGGGCTCAACTGACCATTCAATTAGTTATTGGGCTACGTGTGAGCTAAACAATGGACCTTATAGATCTAAATAGTCTAAGCTTCAATGAGCCAACTACCCATAATCATAATTAACTCTTAATTATGATTGGGTCTTGTCCATTAATATTGGGGTACTTAACGATAGGCCCAATATTGCACTCTTAGACTAAATGTCATATATTTTTTGTGAAGCTAATTAACACTTTAATTAACTTGATCTATTTAACATATACTATACCTACAAATATACCCCCGATGCAATGTCGTACTAGTGAGGTGAAATTATCGTATTACCCCTCTAGTACATATTTACCTTTGAGTTGCCATTTTTCATCTAATGGATAATAATTGACTACGATGTTTGTAACTGCCTATACAAACACAGTTAAATTCACAAAGTGAATACCTGGCGCCTGGTTTTTAATTATCCAAGTCCTTGAAAAAACTCAAAGTGACATTATATGCATGGTGTCCAAATTATGAAAGGTGTTCTTGTCAATCCACAAATCTTATCTTCCAAGATACCGGAGTTTGAACCATATAATTGGAACTAGTCCTTTAGTAAGGCAAAAAGATAAAACTTATGAAAGCAAGTTGACAATCACTAGGATTAAGGTAATCTTACAATAGTGCTAGATTAGTGAAAGATAGAATATTGAGTTACGGTACTTAACCTCAAATTCTATTTTCACTTGGTCCAGTTCAATACACTTATAACTTTCTTATAACACACTAGTGTTTCTATCCAAAGTCAGACACTTCGATGATTGGAGACTTCATCAATCCCGTTGAAATAGACAACACTACATTCTATGGCAAAATAAAGTATTCCATCTTTATTCGTAGAATATGAACTTTTAATTTAGACATAATGAAATAAAGAATTTAGTCTCCCATATGTGAACACTTCACACGAACAATTATTTATTACTCATTATTAGTCATGGAAACTTTTAGACGTTTGCATAATAGAAAACATAAACATCACATGTATATAATTGGGACATAATATGAAATTTATTAATAACAAATAAATACCACTTAAATCCAATAAACATTATTTAAAATGCCAAACAAAGAAACTGCTTTCTAGGGCATACTCCCAACATCGAGATCCTCAAACGGGTGGGAAAAGTAGCATATAGGTTGGCTCTATCACCAGAATTGCCTAATGTACATAATGTCTTTCATGTATCTATGCTGAAAAAGTATATCACGGACCCTTCACACGTGTTAAATCATGAACCCATCAAGATTCATGAAGACTTAACTTACGAAGAGAAATCAATCAAAATATTAGCATGTAAAGAGAAAAATTTGCGAAACAAGACAATACCTTTATAGTTAAGGTATTGTGGCGTAATCACAAAATCGAAGAGACCACATGGGAACGAGAAGAAAAGATGAAGAAAAAGTACCCACACCTATTCTAATTTTCGAGGACGAAAATTTCATAAGTAGTGGAGATTGGAAAACTCGAGAAAACCTTAGACTTGAAAAAAAATATATTTTAATAATTATTTATCATGATCTTTTAATATTAATGTATTCGCTTGAAGAATGAATTTATCATGTTAATTTTCTTGTCTAAAATTTTATTATGTATATTTTATTTCTTTGATCATAGAAATTGGGTAGTTATACACTAACGAATTTCGTGAATATGTTGCAGTGAGATACACACAAGAAAGCCAAGTTGAACTATGTGTCTAATTGTAAGTATAAATTATTTTACAACATATATGGCTATTGTTGTTAATATGAAATAGGCCTAGTTAATCATGTTTACTATTGAGCCCTAAATTGTTTGAGTTCAATAATCATTTATCTTGGCCTAATAGGTAATAAGAAAGTCCAAATTTGAAATTGTTAGTATTCTTATTTGTAATTATAATTGGGTTTTAATCATTTAGCCCAATATCATTTATCTTGGCACAATAGGTAATAAGAAAACTCAAGTTGAAGTAAATATTTCAAGCCCAAGTAATAAGNTACATTAGAAAAAACAAAAATTAGGTAAGTTATATAATAATACAATAGTTATTTGAATAGTATATCCATTATATAGATTTTATAGATATTAAATGTAGATATGATAAGATAATACATTATTTTTTTTAAGTGGATGAAGCATAGTTTGGTTAATAAAATTAATTTAATTGCATGATGAAAAGATAACAAATAAAAAAAAGTTAGGTAAATAGTGATTATTATTAATATTTTTTTGAATTAATTTTTAATTATATTTTATGTACATAATTAGCTTATAAATATGGCATTCTTTTGTAACATAATCAAGTTCCATCATTTCTTTTCCTCCACCTTTCTCTCAAAGTTTTTATTTTATCCATTGTGATTTCAAAAATTTCTTCTTAGAGTTCTTCAAGTTTCAAGGAAAAAAAAATTAATTTTTAGAACTTTTAGTCTTTCAAGATTTGTATATTTTATTGCACTTAGATTTAAATTCAATCTATGATATATATAGAGTTAAAATCCTTATTAATATCTGAAATTTTTGTAAAAAGTATTTCTATATGTGTACTTAATTTCTGAAAAGTTTCACTCTTATACCCTATTGCTATAATTTTATAAAAATCATTTAACACAAGTTAGTCGTTAGCTAAGAAAAACTGTAAAACGGATTTTATATAATTGATTCTATGATTTCAAAGGGCAAACATTTTTATTTTGGGTTGAAATTTTAACTATATGTTCATATATATTTAAGATCATTTTTGGAAGTTTTCATAATTTTTTTGATGTTTATTAAATTAATTATAATTTTTGGAATATATAATACTTCAATATTTCAAAATACTGAAATAAATTCTAAGGTATAATTATAAGTAATTAAAGTGCTATGAAATTATCTATTTTAGAATTTTCAAATATTATACATAAATTATAAAATGTTAATGATGTGCTTTTAAAATTTTGAGTTTGTTTGATTTATAAAATACTCCCGAAAATTCAATCATTCTCGTTTAGTCGCATCTTTAACAATTTTATTACAAATTCTAAATTGGAAAAACAAATCCTGATAAATATTGTTTATAAATTCTAAACCATAATCTTTAGATTTTGGTTTATTTCATATGGATTCATGTAAATTTTTAGAATGAATACAATTATGGACTAGAATATAAAATTCCTTAACTACGCATTACGCACCAAAATTCTACAATTTTAATGTGAAATATTATTTTAGGATTTATGTTGTGAATGTTTTCAAATATGTAAAATTGGTTTCATATGACCAATGATAGCATATGTTGACATATAAAATGAATGTTGATGTATGAATAATAAATAAAAAAAATAAATAAGAGGCACGTAGTTGCAACAAAGTTAAGTGTGTGGTATTTCACTGCAAGTACGAAGAATATTTTCTAAGGACTTAAGGTAAGCACAATCTTACCTACAACATAGATAGTTTTAAAAGAATATTCTGTTTGAAATAAAAGTATTTGATATGATTAAATGTGATATTTTGCCTATGCAAGAGATGTTTGTTTGGCTTGTATATGTACCTATAAAAATATATGCCACCTATAAAAATATGCCTCCTATGATAATAAGATGAGGTAAATTTACTTTACAATATTATTCATAACTTGATAAATATACTTCAATTTAAGGAAGTATCAAGAATATGAAATATAAGTTTTGGTTTGATATATGATACAACCATTTATATTAAAGAAGAGAATAAATAAAAGATAAGAATATAAAGGTGTCGTACCAACTTCCACTAGGTAAGGATTTCTAAGGGAAGATAAGACCGACCTCCACTAGGTGAAGATTCCTGAGAAAAATATGTTAAATTTATGACCGTTGGTGTTTCAGTAAGGTCGCTCCCCTGATTCCCAGTCAGTAAGTGCGTACTTCATACGTACACAAGGGCGTATAAAAAAGATAAAAGATTTTACAATAACATATGTGATAAAAGATTACTTCATAAAATACAAGTTGAAAGATTACACAAGGATGCAAAAATTGAACTTTCATAAAATATTATCTGTATGAAATATTTTATGAGATGAATTGTACTTACTAAATGAAAACTCACTTAGTGTATATGTCCATATTATAGGTACCAAAGGCAAGCAACTTTTGTTTTGATTGATGGATTGACTAAAATCGAGGCAGGAATGGATGCGAGACACAGACTTTGGGATACCACCACTATAAATTTCTGTAAAAGTTGTCTTCTTTTTAAACGATACAATTTACTTAAATATGTAAGATTAAGTCATATATTTCTTTAAGTTAATAACGAGATGAAATGTTTAAGTATGAAATCTAAACTTTAAGTTTAATTATGTCTCTAAAATTAAGTAATCATTTTGCGATATACAATATAACTAATTTTATCTAAATATCCATTTATAGAATACCATATATATATATATATTATCTTGAAGTATATTTTCAGTAATTAAAGATTTTTAAATAATTATATTATTTTATTATCTAATATATTGATTTAAACAAATGTAAGACTAAATGAGCTTTGTCAAAAAGACTTAAACTGTCTAAGGAGAGTTTAAGATTTAAGAGGTCCACTTGTGACCCCCCTTCTCACCTGGAAGCCCTTTTAGTTACGCATTATTTAAATCTCATAAAAAAATAATAATATTTCCTTCAATAGTTTCTATAAATTTCTTAATACGACTTTTAGAATGATTGGTTAACTATCTTAAGAGAATTATATAAATAAAAAAATTTATCATGAATTTTCATAGTCCAAGTCTGTGACTTTTAAAGGAATAAATTAAGTTAAAAGTATACGTAGATATCGGTCTTAAAAGTCGGGTTGTTACACATTGTCCATGGCATAAAACTCATAGTGGCTGAAAGGTTGGACAATCAAAGTTTTCGTAACCTCAATATGGTTCTCCGATTTCTTTTCGGTCTTTTTCGCTAAAGGTTTATTGGATTCCATTGCCAAAGTTCGCTTTTTAAAGAGCCAAGTTTGTAGTACATACCTCAAAAACTCCGCCAAAGTTGTGATTGGATACTTTCGTACATCTCTAACGTATTGTTAAAGTTCTTAGCATTATTACTTATCATGATATTGTAACGAAGGACAGAGAAGTTTGCACGACTCCATTTTTCAATGTCTATTTCTTCTAAATAATTAACAATGGCTTGATCTTTGACCTTGATATTCTCAAAATGATGAAAAAAGTCACTCATTTTATAGGATTTTGCCACCAAGAAATATTCATTATGGCAATGATCAGTCTTAAATTTTGTTTGGATATTTATACCAATATGATGTATGCAAGCTTTGTGGAATACTTCAGGGAACACAGTTGACATTGCACTCGCAATACTTGGGTCTCGATCCAATACGAAGACCAAGTTCTCAATGTCTTTAATTACTTCCTTTAGTTTCATGATAAAATATATCTAGGAGTCATTATTCTCTGAGTCGACTGCTCTAAATGCAACAGGATATAATTGTCTGTTTGCATCTTGTGGAATAATAGCCAACATTGTCTCTCCACAATTTATTTTCAAGAAAGATCCATCCACACATAGCATAGGACGACATACTGCTCTAAAGTCCCGAATAGATGCACCCAATGACATGAAGAAATACTTGAAACATCCTATCTCATTGGTCTATAAATGAGTTACTGTTCTAGATTAGTCTTCTCTAACATATATAGGTAAAATGATAGCTTTTGGTATGAATCATCCACTATTCCCCTGACATACATAAGTGTTTTTTCCCTATATCTCCATACAGTTTCATATGTCTTGTTAATCCTATAGTCTTTAGAGAAATCGTCGATTATTGATCGAGGGACATAACTAGGGTTAGTTAGATTTGTATACTTTCTCTTAATGTAAGTCCAATAATCCATGGTGCCACTTATCTATTGTCCTTATGTCTTATTGCCAACGAACATGAGTGTTCAGGTACATATCTTCGTATCTCAAACATGTCAGACCTTTGTACCTTTCTAGTTAGCAATTGCCATGTACAATTGTCATCTACACATGTTATAAGCCAACAACCTTTGCCTAACTTTTTCACCTTGAACTCAAAATTGGACTTCATTGCATGCAAGTGTAGCTTCAGCTTCTAGTCTTCCTTATTTTTAAGTAGTTGACCGATCATGATTTTCACTGAATTAGAAGATCCAGCTGACAAATTATTAGGAGTTCTCTATGGCAACTCTCCCTCTGAAAACAAGAAAGTACTCCACTTCAATATATTATCTACTATTCTTACTCTATACACTAGACTACTTGAAGTTCCTGGTGTTGTCTCTGGAGTCTTAGGTACTTTATTTGACTCTCCTCATTCAGGTATAGTTATCTATAATCTCTTTATGTTCGTTGCAGGTTCCTTCTCGTTATTTGCTCTCCCTAAATCATTCTCATTGGTGTTTAAGTTAACATTATTACCAAAGCATTCCTTTAACTCTTCTGGACGCATGTTTTCCTTACCAAAACCCAATCATAGTAGTTGTCACTATCATCCCTTATTGATGGATATATTTCTGGAGGACACGCTACTACTGCAGGTGGAGTTAAATCTACCTCTTGCTCGTCTATTTTTTTTGCACATGTTTTAGGCACAAATGAAGCATTTTGACTACAACCCTCACTCATAGGACTCAATTTTGGCAAAATGGATACACTTAAAGGAGTACGGCGCTGAATAAAGTAAGACATCTCCTCAAGATAAAGTTCTAACTCACGATCAATAATAATCTTCGTTGGAGGAATATAGAATCCATCTCCACTACCACATTTATAAATAACTTTAAGTTCTAAATCAAAATGATTTTTATCAATTCCAATCATGTCATATAGCTTATCTACAAGGGTGTTATGCTTAAATGCATATAAGTAAAATAACCGCAAGTGCACAGGTCGCAAATAAATAATAAAATGATAAGTAGAGTTGTCGATCCCACGAGAAATTGGGTGCTAAATTATCGTTAATTATCGGAATTATCATAACCTAACTTTATTTAGGCAATTAAATTAAATAAGTTTATAATTTAAATAAATACAAAAATAAAATATGGAATCTCTATGCACAAATGTACTAAGAGATTGAATTCACTTAACTATCAACTGTGTCTTTTGATAACCAATTACATTCTAATCAATTATTCTTAGTTTATAAGCTAAGAACCCAAATGTATTTCTACTCCCTCTTTCGAGTACCGAGAGAAATGATTCCTAAATCTCGGTTTCAATATCTCTATTCCAAACCTAGAAATTAAGAATTCATTATGTTCAATGGCTTTTTGATCATAGCTTCAAAAGAATTATAGGTTCTTTCAAACTTTATAAAATCCTAGGTTATACTATCCTATGATTATTCTAAAATTCTCTTTCTCAAGTACCAAATTGTAGAAACCAAATCATCCAACTAATAGCTAATTAGTTGAGAAGCATTAAGTATGGAATAATATAAATAAATTCAAGAATAATATCAAAGAACATATTGGAAATCAAGAAAAAGAATCAAAGTTTAAGCTACATCATTCCTCAAGCATATAATAATTAGTTCAACATATGAAAATCCAATACTAATTTCAACAAGAATTTCATATATTCAATAATCAAGCATAATACAAAATTCAAATGAAATTAGGGTGAGAAAGAGGAAGAGAAATCTCTTTTATAGAGGTAAAACTTTAAGCTTTAATCTCTTCAAGCCACTCTCTCAAGCATCTTCTCCAAGATTTTTGCTCCAAAGCTCTTCTTTCTCTAGGATTTTTGAGCTCTCAAGTATGTGTTTCCTCTCTAACTCTCCACACTTAAAATAGAGGTTTAAGGATCTATTTAAGGCCTCCAAGATGACCTAGGTCAGGTAGAATATCAACCATTCGATCAAATGGCATCAAAGGTCCAGATTGACTCTAAAAACTCGCTAAAAACGCAATTTTGAACGCTGTGTAGCACCGCGATTCTCCCTGGCAAGTGCCGCAACACTCTAGCCTCTAGAAATCTGATTTCCATGCAACGCCGCAGTGCTACTATTATAGTATCTCAGCGTTCTCGGTTTTAGAACTCAGCACGATAGCTTTTCTTCCCAGGACCACTATTTCTTCGTTTTAACTCTATTTTGTCTAATTTTCATTGCATTACATTTGTATCGAACTCAACTTTCATCCCAAATGGTTGAAATATTCATATTTGTTACCAATATTCCTTAATTCTCATTTATTCATAAGAACTACAAAAATAAAGCAAAAACATATCAAACTAACATAAAAGCTTGAAAACTTACAGTTATTTGAGCTGAATGATATTTGATTTGTGAGTAAATTAATCACTCATCAAATAGTCACAAAAGTTATACCCTTCCATGCACCCATGGCCTTACTTTCTTTAGCAATAGAAGACCATAATATTTTCTCTGATGAAAATATCTATTCACCGTTATACAAAACTATGATGTTGAAACGTGACTCTGCAGATAAAACATAAATTAGATTCATCTAGTATACAAAATCAACTGATAAATCATAAAGAATAAAAGAAGAATCTATATTTTCCAGCCATCGAAAATTGGTTGAAATAAGCTCAAATGTAATCGAAAAAAATAAAATTGATCAAAAAATAATAATCAAAATCTTAATAAAAAATGAGTCGAAACTTGGTCGAAATTTTAAGTTTAATCGAATTGGGGTCGAAATAGAGTCGAAAAAAATATATTAAATCTCAGACTTCATCAAAAATAGTCGAAATAGAATCAAAAATTCAACACTTATCGTAACCTCGAGTTATTTTTTTCAAAATTTTGCAAATATTATCGGAAAACAATTTTTAATGTATAAACTATGCTCTTAACATATCAAAACTTAGTTAAAAACTATTTTAAACAGTACGCATAATATTTGAACACATTAATTATAAACCCATTTCATAAATTTTCTTCCTCCATCTTTCTACTTCTTCTTTTTTTTTTTTTCAATTTTTATCTTTTTCTTCTTTTCTGCTTTTAGAATTTCAGCTCCTTAGACAGTGTGATAACTTGAAGAATGAGATTAGATAAAATATTGTGAGAATATATAAAGAAAAATGAAGAGTTTCAGCTAGGATAAAACGGAGAAAATAAGACATATACATTGTAAACTAATTATTAAAGGTAAAAGTAACATTTTAAGTAGCTATATATATATTTTTCAGAATTTTATTAAAGGAAATAAAAAAACCAAAATATAGGTATAATAATGTATATTTAACCTAATTTCTTTTATGTTACACATGCCAAATACATTATAAAGAGTCTTTTACAATGAAAAGATCTTTCAAGCTGAATCTAAACACTAATCGAAAAGTTACAACTTTTACTTTTCTTCTTCTTCGTCAAAAAGCAGAAATAACAAGTTTATGATACCCTGTCATTTTTAATTGCGATGATTTTAGTAGCTTGGAGGGTAAAATTAAGACATTTAATAGTTTAAGGGCATAAAGAGACATTCCACGTAGTTTGGGGGCAAGAAATTTCAATATGTTTTTCAGAAAAGAAAAGAAAAACCCTAGTAACCAGAAACCTCCGGCCCCCGCGATCTAGCAGCGGATTTCCCGTGCTCAGCCGTTTCTGCTTCTTCGCACCCTTCTCACTCTCAGCCCAGCTTTCTGTTTCTCTTCCTCTGACGGCAATAGCTGCCTGAGCGAGTGAGCAACTTCGCTAAAGGTAAAACCTTGTCTTATTTTTTTTGCCTCTTATTATACTTTCTTCTAACTTCATATACATATGTATCTATATATACATATAACGTGGTAAGTTGTGTTCATGGTTGCTTTGACGGCTTACATTATTTTATTTTATTTTATCTTTTTTTTCCTTGTGAATTTTTTTTTCTCTGGTTTGTTGTTAGTTTTCTTTGTTGGAGAATTAATGGGATCGATAAAGAGGAAGTTGGATGAAAACCCGCATGGGGAAACTCGTCAGAAACAGCTTAGGGACAATGGTATAATGGAAAGGGTTGACGATGGAGCAGTTGCTTGCTTACATGATGTGTCCTACCCAGAGGTTTATGTTCCTTCTTCACGCCCTTCTTCTGCCCAAGAAGGTTTGGAGCCTGCCAAAGTATTCCCCTTCACTCTTGATCCTTTTCAGTCCGAAGCCATCAAGTGCCTTGAAGATGGCGAGTCCGTCATGGTAATTTTTTTTTGTTAGCAATTTTGGGTGATTGGTGAAGTTATTCTTTTTTGTAATTTGCATTGTTTTTACATAATGTTTCTACTTCTAAGCCTGAAATAATTAGAAGTTAAGTTCGACCATGGGAGCTGAATGTTTTAACTATGCAGTTACTTGTGCATTTTAAAATTTGATTCATTTATGATACAGGTACAGGGTGTGAATCTTCTCTTGATAGATATATTTAACTTCACTACTGCAAGCATTTGGGAACTATAGATATGTTTGGTACAGAATTAAATCCATAACATGTTTGCAAAATGGTAAGGAGTATAATCTTTGGCTGCTAAACATCCAGTTACAGCCATGGTCACCAGCATTCAGATACTAAGGTTAATTGAATATGAGATTCAGTTGGAAAATAGGTGGTTTTAAGTTTGATATGTAACTCGAAAAGTTGTATCACTACACTGAACGACTTCGTGATTGATTGTGAGATGCAGCAATTTACCTAGATTTAGAAATTTTATTATTTTGTGTAAATTGTTTCAAAATTTGGATTCTTTTTTTTTTTTTTTCAATCATGTTCTATAATTTGGTTGTTCATTTACTGATTTGGTTGTTTCGGTTAGTCCTTGTCAGAATCTCAAATTATATTGCATGATTTTCTCATTCCGTAAAATGTGCCGACTGTTTTCTTTTTCCCTTTTCTTTCTAAGTGACAGTATTTGTTTTTACCTCATAGGTGTCTGCCCATACATCAGCTGGAAAAACTGTTGTAGCTCTATATGCTATAGCCATGTCTTTGAGAAATAAGCAAAGGGTCATATATACCTCACCAATCAAGGCATTGAGCAACCAAAAGTATAGGGAGTTCAANATCATTAATGTGAATTTAATTTAGGTTATGACCACGGAAATCTGGCGTAGTATGCAGTACAAAGGATCAGAAATAACTCGAGAGGTTGCTTGGGTCATCTTTGACGAGGTACATTACATGTGTGATAGAGAAAGAGGTGTAGTATGGGAAGAGAGCATTGTTATGGCCCCTAAGAATTCTCGATTTGTATTTCTCTCTGCAACAGTACCTAATGCAAAGGAATTTTCTGATTGGGTTGCAAAGGTGATTTTTTCTTTTATGATTTACTAAATAAGTATTTTGGTAATTGACATTATATTCAGGAAGAAGTGTTTTGCAAATGAACGGTACTAACATCTGCACGAGGGAGTAATTTGGCACTCTATTGTTGTATTTATACAAAAATCAATGTTGAGAAGTTTAATTATTTGTTCACACTGGAGTTTGTTCATTTATCCATCAACATCTCTAAGGAAACTATTGAAGCTTCACTTTTCATATATGACATGGCTCACGTGTGGACTGCAGATTCACAAACAACCATGTCACATCGTTTATACTGACTATAGGCCAACACCGCTTCAGCATTACATTTTCCCTTCTGGGGGTGATGGTCTATACTTGGTAGTGGATGAAAAGGGAAAATTTCGTGAAGATAGCTTTCAGAAGGCTTTAAATGCACTTGTTCCTGTTAGTGAGGGTGAGAAGAAGAAGGAGAATGGAAAGTGGCAGAAAGGTTTGGTAATGGGTCAGATTGGTGAAGAAACTGACATCTTTAAGATGGTGAAAATGATCATCCAGCGCCAATATGATCCTGTCATACTCTTCAGTTTCAGCAAAAGGGAATGTGAAATTCTTGCAATGCAGGTGAGAGTTTCCTTTAATGGTAAACTGTATGTCTTTAGGTTATGTTCGTGTTCTGTTTCAAATTTATTTTGGCCTAATCCTTGTATCCTTGAATTCCCAGTAGAAACATAGGAAAATAAAGGAAAAAAAATTTTAGGTCCACATATTTCTTTTTATAGTTATTCTTCAGGGCAGATTTATTCAGGTGGAGCCTTTTGGACAATGTTTTTATTATGTTTTATGGCAGTGGATTAGCCGTTTAGTGCTATCTTAGAGGGAAGTAGGAATTCATATGTAATTTATCTTTTTCAGAAAGTAGCTGTTATTGAATGTTGGTGCCAGCAACTTATTTATCAGTATGTTATTGGCCTTTAGTTCTTCAACCATATTTAAGTATTCATTGCATGATTATAGTTTATAAGCCAACAATGTCTTTTCCTCGTTGGTTTATTATAGATGGCAAAAATGGATCTAAATGGTGATGACGAGAAAGTGAACATAGAAACCATATTCTGGAGTGCCATGGATATGCTTTCTGATGATGATAAGAAGTTACCTCAGGTAAGTCTTTTTTCCCTTTACTTTTTCCGGAAGGTTTGCATGTTGTCTTGTTTTACCCAGGAGCTGGATGAGAAATTGTGGGCTAGTAATTTGAAACTTGGGTCGACAAATGCTTGTTTATTAATTTTTACTGTATTTATCACAGAAGCATGAGCCCATGACAATTTAGTGTTTGCAGTCTCTGATATTTAACTATATGAAAGAAAGATAAAGAGTTACATCTATCGAAGTCAATTTGATATAAGGATGTCCTAAGAGTTTGGTTCTCTGATATTGACAATTTAGCATTTATTGTCACAGTATAGTATTTTTTTTTCACAATTGCGAATTTGATGAGCTGTTCATAAGACCAAAATTAGAATGACATTGTACCTAAACCACCCTTTTGCGTTTTTGCTGAATATGTTATTAACTGTTAGTTCATGTCAAATATTTGTTCTCATGCCTGTCTTTGTTTTGTTTTCATACAGGTTTCACATATGTTACCTCTCTTAAAACGTGGTATAGGAGTGCATCATTCTGGCTTGCTTCCTATTTTAAAAGAAGTTATTGAGATATTATTTCAAGAAGGACTGATTAAGGTTGGCGCTAAATTTGATATATATATTAATCTCTATTATTATTGTCTTTGTTTGTATAGTTCGTAAAAATTAGACCTCTTTATTTATTTATTTATTTTTTCTCAAATTGCGGATCCTGGTTTTTCACGATCCCAACCAGGTGATCAGACAGTTGAAAGGTCTGAATGCTATTATCTGTGTTGTAATCTCTCTTGACTGATTTTGGTCAGAAAATGGTTATATGAAATATGATTAATTTGGGTACTTAGCCACTTCCACGTGTTAATACTATGATATTTGTACTTGTAAAGAGTAGCAGATTTTCACACAAATCTATCCATTTTTTATGAATCCGTTGATACTCTTGTTCTCAAGTTGGTGTTGTCATTTTTTTTTAATTTTATTATTTTATTTATTTATTTATTTTTAACTTCTGCTTGCTCACACTTTTTATCACGAGTTTTATTAGATCATCACTTTAGCCTTCTTTTTTCTTTGTATTATTCCTTTATTATCTTTCAGTTTGTTGTACTGCTGTAAAGACTTAAACTTTTCCTTCTAAGTGTTTGTTTGCCACAGAGACATTTAGCATAGGGTTGAACATGCCTGCAAAAACCGTTGTGTTTACCAATGTCCGTAAGTTTGATGGGGATAAGTTCAGATGGTTATCTAGTGGAGAGTATATACAGATGAGTGGTCGAGCTGGTCGTCGGGGTATTGATAAGCGTGGGATATGCATACTTATGGTTGATGAGAAACTTGAACCATCTACTGCTAAGATGATGGTGAAAGGAAGTGCTGATTGTTTAAACAGGTATTTTTAGTTATTTTGATGTAGCATTTTTGTTAGGAATAAATCTATTGCTAATTAAAATAATATAAAAAGTTAACTAATTTAGGGTTTGCTTGGATACGGTTTTGTTTTCCTTTTTTTCCTTTTCAAATGAAATAAAAGTTGAAGATCTCCTCAAGAATTTGCAAAGATCCAACCACGCTTTTAATTTTTTCTTAAAAAAAAGCAGAAAACAAACTTGTTTCCAGGCAAAGTCATTAGTTCATTTTTGTTGTATACTATTTTATACTTCTATACATAAATTCAAAGAGAATTGTCTTCTTCCTTCCCCTTCAACCCTTGTTAAGAGTATGGTTTGTGTTTGTCGTGGAGATTAGCTGCAAATTTACTATTTGACAAGTTTCTTACTGTGAAGAGTTACATACTATTGTTAAATGTTGCGTAAAAGAGGTCCCATCTTATGCCCCTCATGTGGTTTGAATTTGGGAATTACAAGTCCAAGTGAAACTGAAAAATTTTTAACAAATATATGAGCCTTCTCCTATATATCCCTGGTGGTTAAACTTGGATAATGCTCCCTCTATGTTGCTTCTCTTTTTTGTCCCAAAATTATCTTAACTTATTAAAGCTCCCAATTTGCAGTAGCTGGCATATGACAGAATAAATAATACCACAGAATAAATCAGGGTATTCGTTATATAGTTTAGAAATTCTTCTTATAATACCACAGAATAAATTAGGGTATTCGTTATATAGTTTAGAAATTCTTCTTGTTCTTGTTGACAGTGGTTGACCCTGTGGATGGTTATCAGGTTGTAAGTGGTATCACATTTATTTATTTATTTTATCATTTGTCTTTCTTAATATTGTTGCGAATCAATATGTCACTTAATTACTTTGAGACTGTCCCTTTCTCCGTTAGTATCGCCATTTATTTACTTGTACCTCCCATTGTTCCAGTGCCTTCCACTTGAGCTACAACATGCTTTTGAATCAATTGCGTTGTGAAGAAGGTGACCCAGAGCATTTGCTTCGTAATTCTTTCTATCAATTTCAAGCAGATCGTGCCCTTCCTGATCTTGAGGTTGGTATTAACAGAGCGGTATAATATTATTTGTGTTTATGGTTATTCCTTTTTTAAAATTTATTCAAATAAGCAGCATTTGAAAGATAATCTTTGTTAACACTCATCTCTAATCATATTTAAGTTCCAAATATGCACTAAAACTTATTCCAAATTTATGGTAGGTATTACTATATGTCAAGAACAGTGGCACATTCCTTATCACTTCCTTACCAATGAACTTTGTGAACCATTTACAACCAGGGTGACAATGTTAGCCAGTGCGACATTGTAATTGCAAATTCATGAAGTTTTGGAAGTTGAAAAAGTCTTCAATTTTGAGAAACTTGAAGACTCAACTAACTAGCCAAATATAAAATTAAACAATTGAAATGCAATGGAAAGAGTTGTCTTTCTTCGAGGAAGGGTGGAAGAGAGAGAGCGGAACCTTTTTTCGGTTGAGAAAGAGAGCATTGTGTTGTAATCTCAGTTTACCAAAATTCTATATCCAGGATCCTTCTTTTTTGTTTTTTTCTCCCAGTTCAAGAGCGTCTATTGTGTAATACCGGTTTACCAAAATTCTATATCCCAGACTGATATTCGATATGTTACTTGTGTTCGTTAATCAGGAACCTAGATACAGAAGCAATAAACACACTTATTTGTGAGTGTTATTTTTGCAGAAACAAGTGAAGGACCTAGAGCTAGAAAGGGATTCGATTATAATTGAAGAAGAGGATAGTTTGAAGAATTATTACAATCTGTTAAAGCAGTACGATAGTTTAAAGAAGGATGTTCGTGACATTTTGCTCTCTCCAAGGTACTGCTTACCATTTTTGCAATGCGGTAGGCTTGTTTCTATCCAGTGCTCAAGGAATGATGAAATTTCCCCATCATTCTCCATCAAGGACCAGGTCACATGGGGAGTGATAATCAATTTCCAGAAGGTGAAGACTGCCTCTGAAGGTGAGAACTCCCAGATACTTTTGGTTAAGTAGTGACTTATGTTCTTCAATTTTCTTTTATGTTAAAGTAGCCCATATATGGGACAGATGATGCAAGTACAAAACCAGAAGATTCAAACTTCATAGTGGATGTTCTTACAAGATGTGCGGTGAATAGAGATGGAATTGGAAAGAAAATCATTAAGATTATCCCTTTAAAAGAGCCAGGAGAACCTATTGTTGTTTCTGTTTCCCTTTCTCAGGTGAAGTGTATGATGCTATTTTTTTTCGCTCTAACTTTCGTAAAACTCCTATACTATGTTCCCTTTGAAAGTTCCATTTTGTTGTTTCTGTATTTGGTTTCTCATTTGGCTTATTTCTGATTATACTTGCATCTTTTTTAACAGATTAATAGTTTAAGTAGTCTTCGTGTGCATATACCCAATGATCTTTTGCCCCTAGAAGCTCGAGAAAACACGATAAAAAAGATTTTAGAAATTCTTTCGAGATTCCGTGATAAAGGGATTCCCCTCCTCGATCCAGAAGATGAGATGAATGTATGCGTTATTCTTATTCCTCCTATATTTTTCTTGTTTCCCTTCTTTTCCCTTCTTGGCTTGGTATCCTACCTTGATTTTTATATTTTGCAGATTAAAAGTAGCTCATACCAAAAGGCGGCTCGTAGGATAGAGGCTTTGGAGAGCCTGTTTGACAAGCATGAAGTAGCAAAATCTCCCCTCATTGAGCAAAAGCTCAAAGCATTTCACGTGAAGCAAGAGTTAAGAGTAAAGATCAAGTCAGTTAAGAAAACAATGCGTTCTTCTACTGCATTGGCTTTTAAAGATGAACTCAAGGCAAGAAAACGAGTTCTTCGGAGGCTGGGGTAATGGAACTTCTCTACACACTTATTTTACTTGTTCTTTTCAGCATCATCAATTTCTCCGTTACTATTTTTGTCCAAGCCTTTGACAACTTTCGCCTGAGAGGCTAAAATAATTTATCATTTTTTTGTAACGTCATGGTTGAAGGCAGAGAGGAGAATAAACTCTGTTTTATACATATATATATATATATATATATATTAAAAAGAACCAGAATAAATAGGAACAAATACACCCTACTGCCGACTTCAAATTAAGGATTTAAAATAACTAAACAAATAGGAACAAATACACCCTACTGCCGACTACAAATTAAGGATTTAAAATAACTAAACAAGGAAAGAAATACTGATCCTATCAAAACAAATAAAATCAGTTCATAAAATGATTTTCAACGCTCCCTCAAGCTGGTGAATAGACATTGATCATTCCCAACTTGTTTATCATATCCTCAAGACTTTGCCTGGATGGTCCCTAGGTTAGACATCTGCCACCTATTGCTTTGTTGGCACGTATGACATACAAATAATTACAGTGTCTATCTTCTCTTTGATGAAGTGCTTGTTAACTTCTACATGCTTTTGTCAACTTTCACATGCTTGGTTCGATCATGATGAACTGTTAGCAGTGCTTATTGCAGCTTGATTATCACAGTTCAACTTCATTGAACAATCATTTGACATTCTCAACTCATCCAGTAATCTTTTCAACCACATCAATTCACATGTTCCTTATGGAAGTGCCTTGACTCAGCTTCTACACTACTACTTGCTACAACAAATTGTTTTTTTTACTCCTTGAAATTATAAGATTCCCCCAAACTGTCGTGCAATATCTGGATGTTGATATTCTCTCGTTAATGGATTTTGCCCAGTTAGCATCAATATAAGCTTCTGTACATTTCTGCTCATTCTTTTCAAAGAATAATCCCTTGCCAAGAGTCATTTTTAAATGTCTCAGAATTCGATGAACTGTGTCAAGATGTTCCGCAAAAGGAGAATGTATGTACTGACTTACCAAGTTAACTGTGAAGGCAATATCAGGCCTGGTGTGTGAGATATATTAGTCTACCAACAAGTCATCGATGTCTCCTCCGATCTACTAGATCTCTATTGGTGTCTCGTCCTAGCCACTTGCATTCGTAAGAAGTACCGTAGATGCCCCAAATCTTAAATTTTCAAACTCTCTTGCAAGGACCTTTTTTAGTTGCTCCAATTCTCCAAAGTCATCTCCTGTTAAGATGATGTCATCTACATTTGCTATGAGTGGCACTTTTTCCAAATGTGTGGTCTGCTTGTCCCTGGTTGTACCCATGCTTCCTTACTCTGTGAAACGATTGAATCGAGCCCTTGGTGATATTTTTAATCCATAAAGGGATTTCTTCAACGCACAAGCTTTCCTACCATCATATTTCCCTTCAAAATCTAGTGGCAACTCCATGAATATTTCCACATCAAGTGTCCCATTAAGGAAAGCATTCTCGACATCCATCTTGTGCAGGGCCAATCAAGGTTAGCAACTAGTGATAGAAATAGGAGGACCCGAATGGTGTTAAGTTTAGCCACTGGATCAAACGTCTCTGTATAGTCGACAACAAATGTTTGACTAAACCCTTTAGCAGTAAGTCTTGTTTTGTGTCTCTCTATTGTCCCATATGATTTATACTTGTAGACACCCATCTACAACCAACAAGGCTTTTTCCTTTTGGTAAATCTATGTCATCCCGAGTCTCATTACTTTTTAATGCCTTCATTTCTTTTAAGATCTGCCTTCGACTTTGGTATCTTGAATGCTTCTTGGATGTTTCTAGAACTTCAATGTTCGAGTATTTATTTATTGCAACTCGGAATGAGTGGGATAACCGACTGTAAGATAGGAAATTGTATAGCGGATGTTGAGTGCATGAATGCGTCCCTTTCCTGTGAGCTATTGGGATGTCCAAATCATTGGGGAGTAAATTCTCTTGAGGCTAATAAGGAGGAACTAAAGTACTTGAATTAGTCTATTCTAGCTGTGGAATTGCTCTTGGTTCGGCTCTTGACAATGTATTGGGATTGTGGGAGCCGATTCTTCTTGAGGTTCACATTGTCCGTGTGAATAAGCATGGAGCTTGGTATTTTGATGATTTGAGTCCTTATGAATTTCCCCTTGTTTCCAAGTTAGGTTTTCTTGATGAAATAATAGGTAAGGGTGATGGAGAATTTGATTGTGAGATAGGTGAATTAGAAAAAATTGAAAGAGGAACAAAGAAATCACAAAGGCAATCTTCACTTCTTAGTCCTTAAGATTAGGATTTGAATGGTAGATTTGCAAAGAATGTGACATCTAAGGTGACAATTTCTTTATGATAGGACAATAACACTTGTATCCCTTCTGACTTGGAGAATAGCCTAAGAGAATACATTTGATAGCTCTTGGGTCAAGTTTACTACGAATAGGAGTTGAGGCATGGACAAATGTTGTACAACCAAAAATTTTGACAAGTAGACCAGTGAATAGACGATTTTTTTCTTTTGGCAATTCCATTTGTTGTGGTTTTCCTACACAAGAACTTTGATAAAACATGTCGGGATTTGTTAAATATTGTCCGAGAATGGAGTTAAAATACTCGCGGCCATTGTATGTATGAAGGATTTGAAATTGTGTTTTTTTCATTTGATGGAATTGTTTAAAAGTTTACTCGGCATCTGAATTTTCATTTAATAAAAATACCCAACATGCACTTGAATGATCATCAACTAAGATATAAACCACCTTGCTCTAGTAATGTTATTTATCCTTGAGGTCTGCAAATATCATTATGAGTTAGAAAGAGTGGTTTTGTGGATTTCTATGGCTGAATAGGATACGGAACAAAAGTATGTTTGGCAAACTAATAGATTTCACAATGAATAGAGCTGACATCTTTATTCTTAAACAATGAAGGCAACAATTTTTTCAAATAAGGGAAATTTGGATGGCCTAACCTATTATGCGATAACAATATTTGACTAAAAATAGAAACAGATTCACCACTCAAAGCTTGAACTTGTTTATTCACGACTGTTTGATTGTCCCCAAAGAAGTACAGACCATCACGCTCTTTAGCATTGCCAATCGTCCTCCTTGAAAGCAAATCATGAAACTCACTCTGTGAATAGGAGAAATTAGCTACACAATTCACTATCATGTCTTTCGATAATTTGCTTACAGATGTCAAAATATATGTCAAATTAGGAACATGAAGAACGGAATCCTTACTATTGATGAGAGAGATCCTTCTGCAATTCTGATTTTTAGAGTTCGGAGGCATGGTGTATAAGTTGAAAAATGTTGATAACAACCAGTTACATGGTCCGAAGCTGTGTATCAATGATCTAGGGATTGTCATTTTCAGATTTTGTTGCAAGAGCTATTTGGTAATTACCTTTTTGTGCAATTGAGCAACTAGGGTTTGCTCAAGAGGCTCCTGATGACTGAGTTTGAGTGATTAAAGCCTGTAGTTGCTCCAGCTGCTCTTTGCTGATAACTGGTCCTCTCTTTTCTGTTTTTTCTTCTTCAGCAGTGGCTTGAAATCCACGCCCATCATATACTGTTTTTTTGGCTTCCAATTGCCAGGTTTGCCATGGATCCTCCAACGGGTATCTTTGGTATGTCTCGGACATTGATAATGATTACACCAAGGTCGATCATTTCTCCTAATCTCCATAGTTAGAAGGAAAGTTACGTTTAATAAGGAAAGCGGAATTATGGGCTTGATCTTCTGGGATTGAGATCTACTAAGCATCACACTTTTTCTGGCTTCCACTCTTCTGACTTTAGCAAATACTTCTCTTATTCTGGGAAATGGCTTAAACCCTAGTACATGCCATCTTACTTCATCAAGCTCGTTATTCAACCCCATAAAGAAAATAAAAAATTCTCATTCTCCATGTGGTTGTATTTTTTACTATCTCAAGGGCAGTTCCAATTTTCATTCTGGAATTGATCTAACTCCTGCCACGAGCCAGTCAGTGTCACAGTGAGATGTCCTTGCTTCTTTCCTTCGAGGGCTGATTTTAACTCAAAAATGTGAGCACTATTATCCAGATTTGAGTATGTTTCTTGGACCATGCCCTAGATTTGAGTATGGTCCTTCCAATTGTACGCTTCATCGAGTTTATTAACCAGCCCTTGACAAATAAACAAAGTTTTGGTGCACTTGAAACCATTACTTGAGTTGTCGGTTTAAGGCAATGCCAAAATTGTACTTTTATCACGCTCCTAATGTGATTTCTCGTTCTCATTGTAATTTCCTCTCAGCATAATTTCTTAGATGTTCAACTATTTTATACTTTGTAATTATTAAGGTTATCAACAAAGTATATTTTCTATATTGAATGGTACAAGGTGTATTTGATATAAATAGGACGACCCAACTACAAAACACAGACAAAATCAGCTATAAAACAGGGAGACAAGAAAACAAGGAAACAATACTAAAACAGGGAATAAATAAAATATTAGAAACCCTATAAAGTATCGTCTGAAGACCAGATCTTTGTCCCCAATACTAGCAACACTTCCCCTCAAGCTGGTGAATAGATATCGCACATTCCTAGCTCGCATACCAAATCTTCAAAGGTAGCAAGTGGAACTCCTTTAGTGAGAACATCAGCTATCGTTGATGACTTCACAAAAGGGGTTGTGATTTGACCATTTTTAATTTTTTCTTTAATGAAGTGTCGGTCCACTTCAACGTGTTTGGTACGGTCATGTTGAACAGGATTATGAGCAATACTAATTGCGGCCTTATTGTCACAAAAGACCTTAATTGGTAAGGCTAGTTCTAGTTTAAGTTAGTTTAGACGCATTTGAATCCATAGAACCTCACATATCCCTTGAGCCATAGCTCTGTACTCGGCTTCTGCACTAGATCTAGCCACCACATTTTGTTTCTTGCTTCTCCAGGTAACTAGGTTACTTCCTACGAAGGTATAATAGCCTGATGTAGATTTTCTATCTGTAGCTGATCCAACCCAGACTGCATCAGTGTAAACTTCCACCAAGAGGTGATCATTTTCCTTGAATTCCTGGTGTAGCTTTTAGATATCTTAAAATTCTTTAGACAACTTCCTTATAACATTCCATTGGTGAATGCATAAACTGGCTGACTACTCTCACTACATATGCTATGTCTGGTCGTGTATGGGAGAGGTAGATTAGCTTCCCAATAAGTCTTTGGTACCTTCTTTTGTCAACATGATTTTCTCTTTATTAAGCCCCAGTCTATGAATTGGATCTATTGGGGTAGTTGCTGATTTGCTTCCTAAAGTTCCTACTTCTTTAAGCAAGTCAAATTTTCTTCGGGAGACAAACAAGTTATTAGGGGTTCTTGCCACTTCCATTCCCAGAAAGTACTTGAGATTCCCCAAGTCTTTTATTTCAAGCTCTTTCTAGATGAGTCTTCATTTTTATTTTTTCAACATCGTCCCCAGTCACAATAATATCATCAACATGGATAATAAGTTAGGCGATCTACTTTTCTAAAGAGCGCTTGAAAAATAGTGTATGATCCCGTTGATGTTTCTTCAAGAATTGAGAAAATCGTTCAAACCAAGCTCTTGGTAACTGTTTTAGGCCATACAAGGATTTCTTCAATGTACAGACTTTTCCCTCTACTTGAATTTTCAAATCCTGGGGGTGGATCCATGTAGACTTTCTCTTGAAGAGTGCCGTGAAGAAATGCATTCTTCACATCAAATTAATGTAGAGGTCAATTTAAATTAAGAACAAGAGAGAACAAAATTCTTACTGAGTTCCTCTTGGCAACCGGAGCATAGGTCTCATGGTAATCTATTCAATAGATTTAGGTAAATTCCTTGGCTACTAGTCTTGCTTTATACTTCTTAATTGACCTATTAGCTTTGTATTTCACGGTGAAGATTCATTTGCATTCCACGGTCTTATTGCCTTTTGGTAGATCTACTACATCCCAAGTTTTATTCCTTTGAAGAGCATTTATCTCCTCAAGAATTGCTCCTCTCCACTTTTTGCCATTCCATGCTTTTACAACATTAGTGGGGATCTATTCCGTGGAGAGTTGAGAAGTGAAAGCCTGAAATGAAGGGTTAAGTCGATGATAGGATATAAAATTGGAGATGGGATGTTTAGTAGTACAAGGTCTAACTCCCCTTCTGATAGCAATAGGAATATCCAAATCAGTATCAAACAATGGCCAAGAAGTAGAGGGATTGTGTTACCTTACTCGGGAACCCCAAGTTGCTCAGTTTTCAACTCCGGAGTTGAAGATCTGGCATAAGAGAGAGAGTCGGGTTGTATGCCTCTTGTTGATCTTCTTTTTGAGTAAACCAGAGAACTCTTTTGTTGGATAATTTGTGTGTCCATTTCTTCTTGATGAATTTGTGGCTCTGCTTGAGGAGTCTCTAGATTTGTTTGTATGTTTAGTTCCTGGAAAAACACAGGATCAACATACAACAAGTCTTCTCTGTCCCTAATTCTCCCCCTGAAGATCGGTTGTAGGATAGTAGGTAAGTTTTTCAAAGAACTTTGCATCCATGGTAACATAATACTTCTGGGTAGGTAGATGCAAACCCTTGAAGCCCTTTTTATTTGGTGAGTAACCTAGAAAAATGCATTTTAGAGCCCTAGGATCAATTTTGGATCTTTCCTTAGGTGGGAGATGAATGTAAGCAACATACCGAAATATTTTCAAAGAAAGGAATTGAACAAATTGGTATTCGAGGCGTGGGATTGAAGACATGTAAGTGGTGTTTTCATGTTAAGTGTTTTGACGGCATTCTATTAATAAGGTATGCGGTCGTATGAACATTGTCACTCTCAAAACAATTAGGCACATTCCTAGTAAACAATAAACTCCTGGCCACCTTAAGTATGCGTCTGTTTTTCTTTTTGGTACCCCATTTTGTTAAGGAGTATCAACACAAGAGTGGTGTAAAATCCCTTTTTTGTCTAGGTATGTTCCAAGATATTCATTAAAATATTCCCCCTCGTTGTCAAATCTAAGTACGTGAATGTTTGATTGAAATTGATTTTTAATCATCATGTGAAAGGTCTGAAAAATATTAGCTACTTCTGATTTTTTTCGAAGTAAATAGTTCAAGTTGTATGAGTACAATCATCAATAAAGCTTATAAACCATCTAAAGCCAAACACAGGTTGAATCCTAGGACCCAAACATCACTATGGACAATGGTGAAAGGAAAAGATGAAATTGTATTGATCATTGGAAATGGAACACGATGACTCTTAGATAGCTCACAAAATTCACATTGAAAGATGGAAACATCTAAACNGGGGGGGGGGAGGAGGGACAAAGGAAAAATTACCGCGCCGTAAAATAGCACAAGAAAACTAGAAAATTCTCCTTAAAAAAAGTAAAATTAAAAGTTTGTACTATTCTTAAACAAGTCCATAATTGTATTATAATTTCTCTTGGCAATGTCTCATGGTCTGAAATCGTTGTATAATAGCTAGCTTTATCGTTAATATTATTAGAAATTTCTTTTTCAATATAACAACTAAATTATTATTCATCTATTGATTTCTTATTCGGCTGCGTAGTCGATTCTATATAATATTCATTACAGAAAATACTTTATCTACAGTTGCGGTAGTAACATGTTAAGTTGGTACTTGGTAGCTTAATTAAAGGTATCAAACATAAGCCCTCTTAGCCTTTTTTATAACTCTTAGTTTAGATATAAATAAACTTCCATATTTTTAACATACAATTCCACGTTCATTATCCTCATATCCTCACAAAGCTTAAAAGATTAATTCACTAGCAAACATTATGCAGATACATACATATAACTAGGCCAAATCATTTGTTTGCTAACAAACATTATATACTACGTACATATAATTAGGCCAAGTCAATTTCTAATTATTTTATTTTTGAGCTGCAACACACACTTTAAAAGATGAGTAATGGGCTTTACTTAATATTTAACAGATTCCATTGAAATGAGCTTTACTAATGGGGAAATACCTAGATTTTCAGGAGGGCAAGTAAAATATTTTATAGATTAAAAGGAAGGAGAATAATTTTTTAATAAAAATGTCATTTACTATTTTTTTTTTTCCAAAAAAAGTCGGTGGGGGAGGGAATTGCCCCCTTGGACCCTATGTGGCTCCGCCACTAGAGAGAGAGATGTCATTGGTTATGAAAATAGAACCTTTTCTTTGAATAGGAATTAACGACCCATCAGTAACCTTAACCTTATTCTTGCCAGAACACAGATCAGACGGCTGCCTTTGTCTCCATTTGAAGTTTTTCCATTTAGCTTCCCACATGTCTGCCTTGTATGTTTGCGTTTTTATAGTAGTCACACCATCGAGCATCTGTTTCTCCCTTCTTTTTTCTGTTTTGGCTGCCACCATCACAGGGATTGAATTTTTTAAACTCAGATTTCAGTGTTGAGATATCAACCGAATGTTCAGTTGAGGTAGTTCTTGTGAGGATTGCCTTTCTATCTACTTCATTACTAACATATAAAAAACACTTTTCCAAGGAGGAAAAAGGCTCTTTGCCGAGAACATGCCCACTCACTTAATCAAATTCAGAATTAAGACCAGCCAAGAATTCGAATACCCAATCTCGTTCCTTCATTTCAGCTAGTTGAAGATCTCTCATTTGACAGTGTTGATGGAGATCTAATTCCTGCCATAATTCTTGTAAGATATTGAAGTATTCAGTCACAGAGGAGCTGCCTTGTTTTGTGTCTTGAATCTTCTGTTTGAGTTCGAAAATTCTTGGTGCACTGCCCTTCTTTGAATATGTCCGAGTCACACTATCCCAAACCCGTTTGGCTGTTGAGTAGTATAAACAGCTTTGTCTGATTGCTGGCTCCATTGAATTAGTCAGCCAAGTCATGATTTAGGAATTTTCTGCTTCCCATGAATCATAAGATGGATTAGCTTCTTGTGGTTCCTTGATGGTGCCCGAAGATATCCCATTTCTCTCTTACTTTTGAAAAATAATTAGACTGATTGAGACCATTCCGAAAAAAATTTTCTATCGAGTTTTTTTGTTGTAATCTGAAGAGTTGGATTATCAAAATGAATAATGGGTTTGGTCACTGTTTGGGCAGGTCAGCCATATTTTAGAAATAAAAAATTTAAAAAGAATGGGACTAATACTAGAGAAAGAAATTAGGAGCAGATTTCTGGAAGAAAGAAAGAAAAAATACTCTGTTTTGGGTCTCAAAAACAGAGGAAAGCAGGGCACAACACTTCAGCTATGGAGGCTGAAAGAAAACGCAGGAATAATGACCTGCTTTGATACCATATTAAGGCTATCAACAAAGCACATTTTTCTATATTGAATGGTACAAGGTGTAGGACAATCCAACTACAAAACATAAGACAATTATTTTTAACGTGCCTGTGAACCCAATTATTTTTTTCCAATGTAACCTCAGTGGATAACTTAACTTGCAGATATGTTACAACTGATGATGTTTTGGAGTTGAAGGGGAAGGTTGCTTGTGAAATTAGTAGTGCAGATGAGTTGACTCTTACAGAGCTGATTTTCAATGGTGTTTTAAAGGACATTAAGGTGGAAGAGATGGTCTCTCTTCTCTCTTGTTTTGTATGGCAGGAAAAACTTCAAGATGCAACAAAACCTAGGGAAGAACTTGACATGCTTTTTGTACAACTACAAGATATTGCTCAGAGAGTTGCTAATGTTCAGCTCGAATGTAAGGTACTGTCAGAACTTCCTTTAAATAGTTGACTTTATTATTCATTGATCATGGGATAAAATACATTGTCATGTCATGATAGTTGGAGTTTGACTATCGTTTTTAAATTACAATCTTACAGTTTTGTGTAAAAATGACAATCTGCAAAAGTTATATTGCATATGATATTTAACTTCACATCATTGCATCTTGTATGGACCCCCCATCTTGAGTATTTTTTGGCAGAAGTGTTGTGTTTCGAAGTAATGACAAATAGATGGTATGTGCTAATTCTGTTCTTATGAATGTGACTTTACTACTATTATTTTGCTCATTTTGTGATAGCCTAAAGTGGACAGCTTTTGCGAAACACCTTCACCGTTGTCAGCATGCTTTAGTTTTTTGTGATCATGATCTTTTTTAATCCCTAGACTTTGAGTTGTTTAAGGTCTTTTTCTTCACAC
>JXTB01000078.1:544507-568818 GCA_002914805.1 Parasponia andersonii
AAAAAAAACGCATGTTTGCCTTTTTCCCTTAAAAAAATATTAATCTTTTTTTTTTAAAAGGAAAAATATATCCATCTTTCAATTCTTCTATCACAGGTCCAAATTGACGTGGAGAGCTTTGTGACCTCATTTCGGCCTGATATTATGGATGCTGTATACGCTTGGGCAAAAGGATCCAAATTTTATGAGATCATGTCAGTTACTCCAGTTTTTGAGGGTAGCTTGATCCGGGCAATTAGAAGATTGGAGGAAGTCCTTCAGCAGCTTATACAAGCAGCCAAGTCTATTGGAGAAACTGAGCTCGAGTCAAAATTCGAGGAGGCTGTTTCTAAGATCAAGAGGGATATTGTGTTTGCAGCTTCTTTATATTTGTAGTTTCCTCCCCTGAAATCCGGACTTTAGAATTTCATCTGGGGAATTCCAATGAAAGAAACGCATAAGAAACTAAGAATCCATAGTGGATCCTGCACTCTCTGGGAGCTCACTGCAAGAATTGTCGGAATTGTTCATTCTTCCAATCAAAGAAGAATAAAGTTGCAGTTTCGACTAACATAAGGGTGCTTGTATAGTCCTGAGTTTCTATTGGCTAACTATGTTTTCGGCTTATGCAGAGTGTTGGGAAAGTTTTGCTTTTAACCTGGTTTATTCTCGGGCTGAAGGTTGGTCAGGCTTAAGCTTTTACCAACTAAATGATAGTTGTTATTCTTGTGTTTCTCGAGGGCCTCTTATGGCTTGCTCGGTATGTTATTCTTGTGTATTTTTATGTCATTTTGTTTGTTTCCTCGTAGCGAAATATTAGAGCACTAATATCTGGAGCCTAAATGGGTTGCCTGGATGCTGGTAGTCTCTTAGTGAATATTTCAGGTTGTAGGCTGAGCTGTAATGCTATTCTGACCCAAATCATGGTTATAAACATTAAGGAGAACGTGAGATCTACTAGACTCGATTTTTTTTAGTTTAAAGGTGGGAGACTTGCTCTGCACGTATTGTGAAGCATTAAGATTTAAGAATGCCATAAAATTAGCAAAATAAAGTAATATTAGTAGAAGCACTGGAAAAATGTCAAAGGTAAGAAAGCTTTTCTTCCTTTGTGATTTACAATGCTTTTGCTCGAGTAAATATTATAATGTACTGGCATAATTTTCCAAAATAAGTATATGTAAGAAAAAATTTCATAAGCAAAACAAATGAAAGCTAACGAGACAAGAAAATAGGCTTAATCAAGAAACCAAGGACTTTCGCACAGAGAAATTATGCTTTAGCTCAAAGCCTGGTTACAATTTTTCTCTGGCTTTTGTTTTGTGTGATGAATATGATTTTCTAACCAACATGACTGATAAACTTTACAAGACTCTTTGTAGTCAAACTAATTGCATTGTTGTTGTGATGAATCTTCGAAATTGAAGGTGTAGTGTCTATATACTCTTGCACGCACCTGCATAACACATTTAAGCATTGCAAGAAACAATGATGCTCTGAATAGTTGTCTTCTAAAAATTAGTAAGAGACAATTGAATTAAGTCATGAGCCTTGCATTGGTTTAAGCGGCGAGAACTTATTTGAAGAAAATCTCCCTATTCCTGGTTAACGTTTCCTGATAATGCAAAACATTTCTTTTGTCAAGTAGAATACAAAAAGTCCGCTAATGTTTTTTTCTCTATGCTTTACAAATTTCTAGATTGCACAAAATCTAAACCTTTTACTTTGTCGGCGCCTCTCCAATTAGGATTCTAAGAACAACACCTTCCGTTGTTTATTTTTGCTTTCAAGATCAAGAATGGTGTTTCTTTCCCGCAGACACCCAAGTATTACTAAATGTAAATATAATTTCACAATTAGCTTCTTAGTTGCTTCTTCGAAAGATGGCTTTCATAGTAGAAACGCAGGTCTGTTTTGGTGACTAATAATTAGTTGCATTTCTAGAGTGACAAACTCCTTATATAGAAGATGACATCTCTAGCACAATTTAATTTGAGGATATATTTTGATTGCAATTAATCTCCAAGATTGATCAAGAAAAAAAATTAAACAATTGTAGTACGTGTCACTAAATTGATTTTTAAGAGATTTTTGAGTTATTGAATGTGATGCCTAAGATTCTCGCATTCATATAAGCCAATAATAAACATGTTTATATTGCATAATAGGCATATCAAGTAACTAGTATCGATTTTATAATAAATTGCTCACTCCTAATTGTTAAATGCTTTTAATC
The DNA here is from genome assembly GCA_002914805.1 of Parasponia andersonii. Classification (NCBI taxonomy): domain Eukaryota; kingdom Viridiplantae; phylum Streptophyta; class Magnoliopsida; order Rosales; family Cannabaceae; genus Trema; species Trema andersonii. The sequence goes on from JXTB01000078.1 coordinate 546,723, forward strand.
TGTATTATTGTACTAATATTTATCGAAGTGCTCCCATACAGTATAAAGACTCAGTACCCTCAAAGAAAAAGCTTGGTGTGTAAAAGGAACAAAGAATATATATTCATGAATACAATAAAATGTGTATATGCCTGAAAATCATATTTGCTAATAATTTGGTCAAGTGGTAGTTTTCAGTAAAATGCATTTTTTTATACTTTTTGGAGCCAAATTCACAGTGCGTTAACATGTCAATAGCTTTATTTAATACCTAGAACTCATTTCTAGCATTTTGCAAAATGTTAGTTCTAGGTAAGTACGAGGTGGCATTCACTGTACTAAATTATGTTTTATTGCACTAAACTAGCTTAGATTCAGCTTAATTGCTTAATGTTATTTTTGTACATTTTATTAATTAGGCATTAATATTATGTTTGCATTATTAATTGGAGTATAATTGACTTTTTTTTATATTTAATGATTGGTTATGAGGTCAGGTTCCACCAGATTACAATAAAATTGGACATATAGGAACATAAGTCAAAGTATGATTAGATTTCACTTTCTAAACTAGGTTTCACCATTTTTGTAACACCCTACGGCTTAAACATAAGTCAAAGTATGATTAGATTTCACTTTCTAAACTAGGTTTCACCATTTTTGTAACACCCTAGGGCTTAACTACATGACTATGTATGTCAAATTAGGAAGCATTACTCTTTTATAAACCATAACTTTAGTTTTATTCAAAAATTTGGGCCAATTTAAAATTTTTAAACTCTAAAACAAAAGAACCTGCATGGCATTACTTTCTGAAAGTGTCTTTACAAACTGTATAATCAAAAAGTCCTTATCTATTTATCTTATCATCCACAGTGATATTTACATCACACTAAAATATTAAAATACAAAGAAAACTTCACCCACAAGTCAAGCTCGTCTACATATGTATGATTGTGGCGACAAGAAAGCGTACTAGCCAACTAGCAATAATATACATCATATATCTTATCACCTGCATCATAGGAACTAAATAAGCTAATGCTCAGTAAGTAAAGATCATGCATGCTCGTGAACATGTTTTATGCATAAACTTCATTAATTCTCATTGTACTCTTTCTTCCATAACTTTTCATTTTGATGCATTTTTCTTAGAAAACATTTCTTTATAGGGCCCTTGAGTACACTATAAAGTCGCGGTAGTCGGTAGGCCGTGCCCACCTATGCGGGAGGGAAACACATGGCCAATGCGAATCATACCTACCCAACGCAGACCGACTAGGTAATGCATCTAATAAATCTCATAGTACAATATTCAGTCCCGGCAGTCAGTAAGCCATGCCCACCGATGCGGAAAGGATGCATGTGCAAACCATACTTACCCAACGTAGACAGACTAGACAATATACTTAAAACATATCTTGTAAAATCAGTACAATGGTACTACTTTAAATCTAGTGCATGGAAAACTTCATTTCTTTGAAAATCATGCTTAAATAATAATGTCATGCTTATGTTTTCGTAAGCTTTACAACAACAATATAAATAACATATAATTGAAATAATACACATAAGCATGTAGGAAAACATCTTGTATCCACTGTTGTTCTTGTGATGCAGTTAAAATAAATCTTTACTTATCTTGTGTCTGGTAGAAAAGATAGTGAAAAAGGTCAGTATCCTCTGTGGCAAGATGTGTGGAAAACCTGATATTAATTTTATTACTACAATGATCACTACAATGTAAAATACTTAAAGAAAACAAGCACAAGACCGAATCACAACTTTTATAAAATAAGAAAGCCTAATCACAAAATGAACCAAAATGTCATCAATTTTCATAAAAACTAGTTCATTTGCTTCTGAATGGTACCATTGGATATTTAGACTGCACCTTCCCTATTTTTAGGATATCCTCATATGATTAAAATTATGGTTTAAGATCTATAATAATAATCAATAAGCCAATTCCCACATATATAACTCAAAGAGGATCCTTTAGAGCAACCTAGGTACACTTGAATTCTTTTCATTTTAGACAAAGTTTAAAACCACTTTTACACTTTTCTATTGTCACAAACAGCAACAAAACAAATATATTTACATCATGAGATCAACAAAATATACATTTCAATTTATAAAATCAGATTATAAGTATGGAGAACTTATTCTAACAATGGAAACACTTGAAAACATTTGAATCCATAAGTAGCAAACTTTGGGGCTTTAAGACTAACTTTAATCCTACACTTAAATTCTTTGGTTCCAGCCATATATAAAGTTTTCTAGGACCTTTATTCATCAAATAAAAGCTTTGATTTAAGAGCTAATGCAATAGAAATAAATTACTAATTCTAAATTCCACAAAAAGCTCGCCTTGACTAGTTTGAACCTTTGTTGAAGCTTTTGCCTTCTTCTTCCACAAAACTGATTTCTAAGGTTTATAAATTGATCTTAGGACTCAAGAGGACCTAAATAAATCATTATTTAAGTGGTATCAAGTGGAGAATAGAAATAAGAAAACAAAACCTAGGAAGGAGAACTAGTAGAATTACCTTGACTAGTTTGGACCTATCTTGTTTTTTTGAGCTCCAAATTGAATTCTACCACTTGGAAACTCTTAGATATGGATAAAGGGAGTTGAGAGAAGTATATAAAGTGGCTGGAGTGGTTCAAGTCGTGACTGAGGAGGCAGAGAAAAGAAATGACCAGATTTAGTCAAAAATCAATACTTAATGGCTAAGAAATGGCATAACTTAAATTCTAAAGGGTATTTTGGGTATTTTTCTCATTTCTTTCCATGTATCAAGCTCTAAAACATCCTTAGCATACTCACCACATTGCTGATCAATCCTATACACCTATGTGTAGACCAAAATAATGAAACCTAGCTTAGAAAATGAAATCCAATCATACTTTGACTTATGATCCTATATGGGCAATCTTATTGTAATTCGGTGGAACCTAGCCTCATAACCAATCATTAAACATAAAAAGAAAGTCAATTAGACTCCAATTAATAATGCAAACTTAGTATCAATTCCTAATTATTAGAATGCACAAAGATGACGTTACGCGATTAAGCTGAATCTAAGCTAGCTTAGTGTAATTAAACACAATTCAGTACAGTGACTGCCACCTTGCGCTTACCTGGAACGAACATTTTTGAAAATTCTAGAAATGAGTCCTAAAAATTAAATTAAAGCTATTTGGTATGCTAAATGCATAATAAATTTGGCTCTGAAAAGCGTGAAAAATGCATTTTACCGAAAAACTACTATTTGACTAAGTTATCAACAGGTATCATTTAGAAATAAATGGACTAGTTTTTACAAAATTATATGTCATTTTGGATTTTTTTGCACTAAGGAACTAGCATTTATGTTTTGATGATGTTGATCAGTTTTCAAAGCTAGATATTGGCTAAGAAACTAGCATTCATGTTTTGATGAATTTGATCAGTTTTCAATGCTAGTTATTAGCAATAACGTATGTCAAATGACTTGTATGCTTTCGGGTTATTTTGTGATTAAGTTTCCTGATCTTTGTGAAAGTTGTGATTTCAATCTTGTGGTCATTTTTCTTTAAAGAATTTTACTTTGTAGTGATTATTTTAGTAATGAAATTCATAGCAAGTCTTCCGCACACCTTGCAACAGAGGATACTGACCATTTTCACTATCTTTCTTATTTAGGACACAAGGTAAGTAAAGATTTATTTTAACTGTATCACAAGAACACTAGCAAATATTAGATGATTTCCTACATGCTTATGTGTATTATATTAATTATATATTATTCATATGGTTATTATAAAGTTCACAAAAGACATAAGTAACATGATCATTTAAGTATGATTTTCAAAGAAGTGAAGTTTTCCATGCATTGGATTCAAAGTAATACCGTTGTACTAATTTTACAAGATATGTTTTAAGTGCATCATTTATTCTGTCTATGTTGGGCAGCTATGGATTGCACAGGTGGGCACGGCCTACCGACTATCGAGACTGAATATTGTACTATGAGATATGTGAGGTGCATTACCTGGTAGGTTTGCATTGGGTAGGTATAGTTCACATTGGCCATGTGTTTCGATGCGGACATGGTTTTAATTTTTAGATATTTCTGTTCATCCTTGTGCCATACCCATTCAGTGCCTGGTGCACATAGAACCCACATTACATCATTGTAGTCTGATGCTTTCTTAAAGGCAACTAACTCATCATTATCTATGTTAGGCAGCTTGAAACAGTTGTTGATGGATACCCTTGTAAATGAGACATTCTGCCTATGCACCTTGGTGATGTAGTTTCTATGTTCAGCTGTGTTGGCATAAAATTCTTAGACTATGACACGCACCCCTGCATTTGGTTGCTCACAAAGCTTCTTCCATTTTCGTCTTTTGATTTCAGCCACAATATCAGGGAAACTATCTTCACCTATATCAAAACATCTTTCAGGAATGACTACTCTTTTACACCCAAATCTGTTAGAAGCTTCCAAAGAAAGAAAGAGATCTTGATCATAACTTGGACTCATAGCTATAACCTTCCTCATTGGTTCCATGGTATCAATGTTTAAGCCTTTTAAATGCCCCCAAATAGTAGCACAAGTATCACTATGCACAAAAAACACACAACCAAGCACTTATGAAAAGCACTTGAAGCAACACAACTATCCACCACTCAACACTAAATGTACTCTTAGTTTCACAACAAAATTGCTCCCCTCCAAGGCCAACAACTAATTTCATCCACAAAGAGCTAAAATGAAACAACATGTGATCAATTTGATCACTCAAAGAGTCACCAACTTGGACGGGTAGGCTAAGAACACTAGATATTGCAATACTTCTAAACCAAATTTTCTCCAAGTAAAGATAGCTACAAACCACTCCTCGCTTGCTAAAAGGTAACAAGTGCATGAAACATCATAGAGACATTTTGTCAAACACTTGGTGTACATAGAAAATATGAGCTTATAACTATGGTGTTTAAGTAACCAAAATTTTCCCAATTTTCCAAATCATCAATAAATGCACCAATGTACACTACAAATCCACCAAAGATGTAAGAATGAGAGGAAGGAACTCACTTGAAGACTTGTCCTTGATGGCTTTAGTAGTGCACCAAAAATGGATGTGAAGGTTAAAGGTAGAATGGAGAAACGGTGGGGTGATACGAGAAATTAGATAGGGGAAAGTGGTTGATGGGGGAAGGATGATGATGAGGTTTTGAGTGTTTTGGGTAGAAATTAGTTGAAATGTGAAGGAGGGAGTGTGGGAGGGTGGTGTGAGGGAGAAGTGTGAAGAGGGGAGGGGTTGTTTCTGGGATCGCGGCACCACTCGCTGGCAAAGGATTTTAAAGGGAGCCATGGCTCCCTTTTATTGTTCCTTGGAGATGGAAACCTACTTGGTTGTATTGTCTCAAGCGACTGATTCAAATGACGTTTCATGTTTCGCATATTTATCGCGAAGAAAATGTTATTGTTGACATGATGGCCTCAAGAACGACAAGTATTCAGGCTCCTACTTAGTAGCATACTGCTCCAACTTTTCTTCATTCTTCAATCAATAAGGACTATCTGGATTGTTGTGATTACCGCTTTTGTTAGTTGCTCATTGTGTAAAATAATGTACTCTTTTTTACTTTTTTCTGGTTTTTCCTAATAGGTTTTACACAAAAAAATTTTTAATAAGGCATTGTTGGAAGATTAAGACAATTGTTGTGTTTTAGCATAACAATCTGACTCCTCCTAGGGCTTTGCTTTATCTCATTCTTTTGAGTTGATTACATTCATCTCTTTTGTATCTTTTTTTATTATATTTTAATAAATTTTCCACAGATCTTTCCTCTTGGAAACATTTATCAAAAAGTGTATCCTTGTCCTTCCTCCTTTCTTTTTTACTTCAAAAATTGTACACCTCCTTCAAAGAGTCTAAGAATATGTAGACAATCTTTCCAAAGTATATATTTCCATAACAAATTTCTACTTTATTAATGTTTTTGAATGAAAATAATTTAATCAAATTTATTTTTTCAAAGGAAGCGAAAATTTACCTTGTATTTTCTTTTCTTTTCTTATACTTTCCTTAACTATAATTCAATGATTATTTTTCTAAGTTTAGAAATAATTTTGAAGTTCAATAAGAGATTTAGTGATAGATTTAACTTTCTTAAATATTCCTTTATAGTAATTCAAAGATTTTTAGGAATTTATTTCCACTTTATTTCTATTTTTTATAATTACTATTTTTTTCTTTTTTTTTAGTTTATGAGATTTGGATGATATGTATCAAATATATCCAAGTTCAATTTTTCTGTATAAATACCTATTTTTCAGGGATTATTTAATATGTTTTGAAGAGGTTTGTACATCAAGAAGCATTCTATAAATTATGGTTGTATTACTCGGTGAAATATCAATAATAAGTTACAATCTGTTAAGTCCATAAAATTGAAGTAATCTAGTGTTATTATATGTTCTTATTTGAATTAAGTTGTTTCAAGTGTTGATAGAGTGTGTGTGTGTTATTTTCCTTTAAATTTGTAGTAAGTAATGGTCATTAGTTAAGCCTCACTTTTTTTAAAAAAAAAAAAAAAGTTGTTTCAAGTATTTTTCTTGTTGTTTTGATGTTGTATTTGTTTGTGTGGATAGAAGAATAAAACAAGAGTGTTTGATATGAATTAAGATGAATTTGTGCCTCACAAATGGGTTTCTCAAACCATTAGGAACGAATAGTTATAATGCAACGAAAAAAAGACAAATTATAACTAAAACGAAGAAATGATACACTCAAGAAGCCGCGACATTGGACCAGCAGAAAAATAGCGCTGCAACGCCAAAAATAGCACCGCAACGCCAACTCTCGAGAAATTTTGGTGGGCATAATTGGTGGGCATATTACTATTGAGTTAATAATTATATTACTCATCTTCTCTCTTTTTGGGTTTTTCAAATGATTGATTTTGCGTATTCAAGACTCTCGATGAGTGGGCATATATCAATATGGAATATCTGCCAAGGTAAGAGTCTTAGGAGAAGAAGATAAGTACAGCCGGAAGAGGTTTTTTCTTTTTCTTTTTCTTTTTTTTCCTGTTCATTTTTCACGTGAAAATCGATGGCATTAGAAGATGAGGTGCTGGGTCATTTATAATTATTTATTTTCTGGTTAGTTATAAACAAAAGAAGACTACGAGGCATAGAAACAGAACATATATGTTTACATGAAAACTTCCGTTTATTTTGAAATAGAAAATATAACGTCTAGTCTAGACAAAAGTACAATTCTTTTCTTGAACCCAAATGACTAATTTTGAGGACTATTATTCATAACAGACTTTTCCTTTGATATATATATATATATAAAATAAAAAACGTAGTATTTTCCCTGTTACATGCCTAAGGGAAGAGAAAAGCAAAGCAGTCTACTCAACTTCTCGGATGCGATAACAAGGAAAGAAGCAGCGAAAGAGGTGCATACCAAAGTTGATAATGCAACCGAAGACTCCACCAGATCTCTCTCTTTGAGCAGCTTGTATAGGGACTGAAATTGGAATTCCATACACGGGATTTGGCACCATATATTGCTGGTAAGAAGAACTGCTCTCATCATCAGCCAATGCAGCATAATCAAAATCTGAAGCTGCAGGCTGGACTCCTGCTACGAAAAGACAGTCATCGGCTAACGTCAATGGAGGGGCCGAGGGCCCGGCTTTTGAGCACGAGCAGCAGCAATGGTGACTCGGTGGCAGCGGCGGAGGTGGTGGTGGTGGTCTGGTAGGCGGAGGAGGATAGTAGAGATGGGGGTGATGGGTCTTTCTTTTTCTCTTCTTTCTGGGCCAGAGCTTGAGCTTCTTCATGGCTTTTATCATTGCTCTTTTTGTGAAAAGCGTCGCTAGCGGAGAAGCTGTTGTGTTTTTTTGGTTGGAAGAAATTAATGAGAATTGGAAACGTTTTCAGTGATGGAAGGATGGTTTAAGTTGAAGTAAATAGGCCGATCTTGAGAAAAGCATTTGGTAACGGCATCTTTGAAAAGCAGGTGGTGGATAGCTTTTTTGCATGACTTTTATGTTGCTTTTTTTTTTTTTTTTCCTTTCTCTTTTTAAAATTTTCAAATCTTGTATCCGTTAGCCACCCACTAGTAAGCTGCCAGCAAAGGACCCATATCCTGATTGATGAGACTATCAAACCCTCAATTTTCTTCTTTCAACACACAACTCTTGGCATTTAGCTGATCTGGGGACTAGTGTACATAACTATAGAAAAACAAATAAGAGATGTTGACTTCTTGTTAAGCCACAAAAGAGATCCTGCAAAAAAGTTGTAAAACGCCAATATAATACAAAACTAAGCCTAAAAACTATCACAACACAACAAAATTATGAAAAGTAGACCTCAAGCCTAAGCTTTCCTTGATCCCAGAAAAAAAAAATACAATAATAATAAAAAATATGAAAAAATTGGGGAAGCTCAAGCTCTTCGTTCTTATGTTTGGGGCATCCAAGTAAATGTTTCTCGATTTGAATTCGTTAAACCACACTACCGAAGGAAATACAAAACTAAATAACGAGGCACGCATTTCTTGCTTCAAGGCATACTATTCGAGCAATGACTTTAAGAGATTTGAGTTAAGAATCTCAAATTTCTCTATCGTCATTTTCTAAGCAGCTCAGTTTCCTCACCTGGTGACGAAAGGCAAAAAGACAGGAATCCTCCATTTGAAAGTAGGTAATAAAGCAACTGGGAAGATCCCATAAACATGTGACAGTATACTTTTTAAACCCTTCTGAAAACAGATTTAAATCTTTTTATTTTCTGAGGGTCTAACTTACAATTTAGGTTTAGTAAGGGGGATATTTGCCATTCACCCAAGCAAGTTCCTTCGACAAAGAAATCTGAGGCTAATCAACCATAGAATTTAGNCAGCATAAAGACAAGCGGTGGAATAGAGAGCAAGAACGGCTATATATTTATGTACAAAAAAGAAATGCAAAGAGTCTCGACAATAAACAAACAAAAAAAGAAGAGAAAAAATATATGTCAAAAGAGAGCTAACTTATGCTCCGTACACAACATAAAAATAACTTTTGTCACCCATTTGAAGCCCGTGAAGACAAGCACTACGAGATTATCTTGGCAAAACTATACCATAAAAACAATGACCAAAACACCAAACTCTTTATGAAGGAAAACTCACTCTCCATATGGCATTGTCCATTAGAGATCAGCACCTCCACCTCAGACTGTTAAGAAACTGATTGGCCAATTCCAGCATGGGCGCATCGGTTATAAGTAGCAGCATCCATGTAGAAACAACCTATAGACAATCTTAAAAATAACAGTCAAAATCCATCGCTCCAGCTGATTTCCTTTATATTTTCTTTTTCTTTTTAGAGTTCGCTTCACAAGAAGATGCATGCACATGTCAGCATCCAGGCCCCACAATAGATGACTGGTCATCATGGTTGACTGCTACCTCAAACTCCTGCTTTCCAGATTTAGCATCTTTATTGACCAGAAGTTTTATCTTGGGAGACAACATCTTCACTTCTTCTGTCGTATATATAAAAATCTTTCTCACCATACTGCAGAACTCACTGCAATAGAGAAACAAAAACTTAACAAAGACGAAAATTAAAAATGTGGCTAGGAAACAATAATCAAGTCCAACTGGAGATCCAGTTGGAAATATGATATTATCATCAACCAGTTAAAAGTTTCATGAGCCAGAAAAGGCCGAGGTATAATGCTTAATACCAAAAACACATACCCTAGTGAAACTAAGTGCACTTCTTAACTAGCAATCTGAAATTGATGGTAGTACCAAGATATATTATATAAGATGATTTTGGATAATTATGAAGCATGACATTTCAGCTGCTTAATTCCGGTGACAGAAAATTATTGGAAAGACACCAAAAAAACAATATAGGAAATGGACAAGAGACTAGAAGTTTTTTGGGCCCATACTACATTAATGGGACTACTTTCCAGGATGACCTTAAGTTTAGTCATTCCATGTATCATTTTTATTATTGACCGGTAGTGTCATTTTATTATGACTACCAGTCGTAGTCATCATGAAAATTAGTCATCAAACGAAACAAAATAAAATAAAAGAAAACGCTCCAAATTACTCTACCCAGGTCCAAATTCCAAACAATTTCCTCATTTAAAACATCCAACAAACGAAATCATTGTGCACTTAACAATATTTTTACCATAGAACCTGCCAAGTACAATGAGTCTATGATAATTATGCACACGAGCTACGACTTCAAGCATTTGCAAACCTACGCTATGGTGAAAAACAATAAACTAAAAAAACCCCTCAAATGACAACATTAACATCCTAGAAGAGGGTGTAGAAAGATCAAGAACACGATCGAATGGACTTACTGCCACGGGTCATCCCCAACCATCATCATGTCATCCTCATCATCAGTGTAGACAACCTGCCATTTCTTAGTAGATCCACAAAGCTCACCCTGAATGTCAAACATCTCCTCCAGTTTCCTCAACAGATCCTCATATCTATCAAATCTTGTCAAATCTACAGCTCTTCCAACTGCAATCCCTTGCATGTGCACCTATAGAGAAAACTATTGTGTAAAACAGTCCAAACACCAGGCAAAAGCAACTGGCTTTTAGGAAAGAACCAGCGGAGAAGAGGTAACAGTAAACCAACATTGTGAAGCCGGGTTTTTATTCACAGAAATTAGAATTGCAGCCGCGAGGGAAACAGTCAAACCTTCAAATTTATTTTAGGAAAAAAATTTAGAACTATATATAAAGCATGGCCACCGAAGAAAAAAAGGGCACAAGAATCTCTAGTTTCCAATAGAGGACCCAATTTTAACACATATCCAAAAGTAGTACAGTTCACAACTTTTGAAGGTCGCATAAATTTTAAAATAATTAAAAGTAAAAACCATCAAAACTAAACAGAAACAAACTAAAGGGGAAAAAACACTGAGAACTACCTTTGTGCAGCTTCTAATTTGCCTACTTTGTAATTCCTGAGGAGATATCAGACTCGATTTTTCTGCATCACAACTAACAGAAGGATGATCAACTCGATTAACATTTGATGGTTCAGAGTGTTCAGAATCTGCATCCAAGGAGGGAACTGCTTGAGTATCCCCAAAAGTCCCAGTCAATGCACCCACAGGTGAAGTGTCTTCTAAATTGGAGTTGTCAACTAGCTGAATGCCAAAAAGCCTACAGCCATTCCCAGTGTTCTGCCTCCTTTCTCCAGAATCTTTGTTTATAGAGAAAGACTCTGTTGCAGCATCCACTCGATTGGACCAGTACATCGTGTTGCTAGAAATGGCACCAAGGTTGCTGTTCCCACTAAAACTATGAGGGTTGGATTTTGAAGCAGAATTAAACTGGGGCGATGGATAGAGTTCTTGTCCACGCTGTGGGTCACAATATGAGAAAGCTGAAGGAGATTCCTCTGGAGATTTCCATGTACCTAATAAAGAAATTTTGAATCAACAATCAAAAACATGATGACAGAATATGAGAACAACGGCCGGATAAAAACTTAGCATACCAAGTACGGAAAGATCTGAGGATGGTGGTGGTAAAACAGAAGGCCTTGCTCGCTTGTTCCTTTGGGTAGGTTGAGAATTTGGCGGAGGAGTTGCCATAAGTGGCTCCAATTCCCATGGGGATACTCTTTCAGGTCGCAATATTGATGATGGTTCATCCCATTGAACCTGAAAATAAGGGTATAGGTAATTTTAATCTCATAAATAAGAGGCTTGGTGACACATATTAATCAACCAAAAAGTAGAACCATGTTTTAGAGGACATATTGTCCTCTGGTGCTATATAATTTAAAATTTATACTCATTTTTTTCATCTCTTACTTAAAAAGAATGATATACTTTACAAGGCAGGGAAAGAAAGCAACAATAACCAAGGAACCTAAACCTCCTTGAAAACAGCTACCAGAGCAAATATGAAGAAGTTGTGTTATTTGTACACTAAATGCTTCCCTCACGATCCCACTCAAAAAGAAAAAACGAAAAACGAAAAAAAAAAAAAAAAAAACAAAACAAAACAAAACCAAACCTAAATTGTAAACAAAATCAAAAGCTGGAGAAAACCACAACAGGGATGTTAAAGAGAAACATACTAATCAATCTATGGATCTATGATCTGACGATCAGATGATCCACCAAAAGAAGTATCCTCCAAAAAGTTCCTCAGATAAGAAACTTCCGTGTGGAAATCCAGTAACTTCTTTAAGAAGCCAAGATGTTCTAACAATCTAAACACTGTAAAGAACATAAGCAACACAAATATGGAGCTCCTTCATTTGAATTCAGATAAACAAAGGTGCTCCAGAAATTCTATTGAAAATAAGGTTTATCATTCCATGTCTATGCATAAATGAATGAATAAGCTTAAACTGAATTTTAAGTAACCCAACAGAGAGAAGATAGACAAGTGAATAAGTATATGCTTATTGCAACTGGCCTATTTCAAGCACTAAAACAACTTTAGTGCAGTTACCCAAACATTAAAACCTATCCACGGAAAAGATGACAAGTGAAAGGCAGATTGAGGAGACCATCTTCTCCTTCTCTATCTTGTAAACAGAGACATTTTACCTGAGAAAACTTCACTCTTTAGGGTTCATTGGTCATATCTCAGGTAGGCCAGGTAGGCCCAGTGCAGGAGATGCTTGTTTCTAATCTGCGTATGCAGTGTGTGGTCCAACTTACATTTAATGAGGCACATGGTGTAAAAGATGCAGAGACTTTCAAGAGTATTAAAAATGCCTATTAACAGTGATAAAGCGACATCTATGGCTTTCAAGTCATGGGGATTCATATAGATTCTTTTGTAAATCCATTAGACAGCAAATGGTATATAGATTAAACCACCAAAGACGGGCGAATCTAACCTTTTTTTTTTCTTCGGATAATCAAATTTAACCTTTGCTTTTGTTCCTACCATTTTACTATCAGTGGATGAAAGCTTCCTTCACTATTTAAACAAATGGTTGTTTCATAAACAAAAATTATTAGAAGTTAAAGATTAGGGAATAATAATAGTATCAATAACAAGAGTTTGCACAGACTCTATGATAAGCTATAGTCTTTTTTTTTTGGGGATAAGAAACTAAACTTGTATTAATGAAGATATAATACGCTATAGTAGTCTTCTCTTCATGGCAGAAACACCTTTGCAGTCCAGTTACAAGCAAAGAATAGTATAATACTAAAAATCCCTGGATAGCAGGATGCATCCTTAACTTTCTCCCCACAATGCAAAATGAATAGGGAAAACACCTTTGCAGTCAAGTTACAAGCAAAGAATAGTATAATACTAAAAATCCCTGGATAGGAGGATGAATCCTTAACTTTTTCCCCACAATGCAAAATGAATAGGGGAAGTGAAGACTGTAACAAGGCACAAGAGCAAAGTCATCTAACAACAAAAACACAATGAAAAGCTAAACATCTTCACAAGCTGGACATTAGTATTGTAGTGAAAAATACTAAGTACCAACTTCTGTTCTCTAAAGGGACTTAGTTGGATGCATGAAGCTATTCCACAAACGTTTCAATGACAGATGTCCCCACAAATGAAGTTTTCAAATAAGAAAGATCGTTATGACAGTTTAATAATTCATTTCAGCAGATACTAAAACCCAGTTATAAAAAGATAAAGAGATTTGTACTGATGCCAAGAACTCCATTCAATCAACAACGATAAGATGAGATGGTTGCAGAAAAGAAAAAGTCTCAAGTTCAGACTAGTCTATTTTACTTGAACAAGGTTAGAATACCAATTATGAGAATATTAAAGAAAGAGACAAACCTTTAACGATCGCCACTCAGAATTATCCCATCCCGAAGATGTGCTATCTCCCACACCAACAATCGTACCACTGAATCTGTAGTACAGCAAAACCAAATGCATGAGGATACAAAATTGAAAACTTGCTTCCAAATCTAAGTCAAGCAAATTACCTTCTCTCAGGAACTTCCTCACCCTCAAATCTCATCTTGAACCTCATTCCAACAGAGAGTTTGTGATTGCAAGCTTCAAGGTACTTGTTAACACTTACAAGAAACTCGGACCGACTTGTCCTGGTAATCAAGTGGAGCTAGTTCAACAAAAAATTACTTAATGAAGCAATAACAAATATGCAAATAATGTGACAACCAATAAAGCAATATATGTTTACTTAACGAAACAAATGAGAGCTATCAAAAGTTAAACACTACATATGCAGAAAAAGAACCAGATAGGGGACATTCTTGACCTTCATTTTAAAAATCATCGACAAAAGAGAAGAAGCAGAATACAAAATGGGAAGTTGAAGAGTACATTAATCATGTCACTGTCAACATCAATCAACATACCTTCTACATCTTCCCTTTTCCATGTTTTCTCCATTCTAACTTGAGATCTCAAAACGCATCAATACAAAAAAGATATCATACTCTAAATTTTCTAATTTGAAAAAAACTTCGTAGGTCTTGAGGTGTACAGAAGTATCAGCTTTATTCCAAACACACGACAAAATTCAGAACACTAAAACTGTACCTAACTCAAAAGCTTACTACCTTTCATTTTCATGTTTTTCTTTTTTCTTTAAGTGTCCAAAATTAGAATATCCAGTAAAACATATCTGGTCCACATTCAACTCACACTGAAGCCTAAATCTAAATCCTGAACACACATGAGGAAAAACAGAGAACATCAACAAAATAGAACAAACGATCCAAATATTTGTGTTTTTTCAACCAAGCAAAAGCATACAAGACCTTGGCTTATAGAAGACAGAAAACAGGGTTCCGGTTGAAATGGCATGAGATGCAGTAGCTAGAACTCCAAGATGCATGCTGTGACTAGAAATAACAGAAGAAGGCATATTGCTTGGTTGTCTCATTAGTCTCCTAACTCCAACACGCAGCTCTCCATTTTCGCCTCTGGAAATGATGAGTAGTAAGTAAGCTAACTGAAATTTTCTAATAATATATATAATAAGAATGAAAACCACCCAGTTACTAACTTGCCTTAGAAAAATGAACGCATCACCAGCTACTAACTTTTTGGAACTAACAAAAACACTCCACCCAGTTGTGAGTAAATGACGTCTAGGTTGCCCTGTAATGAATTTTTCAAGATCAGCATTCCAGTAACGTGGGAACTAGTTAACATCACATTAGGAAAGGAGTAAATTCAAAAGTATTGAAAAATTACAAGCTCATTGATTTCCACTTATTGGGCCAGTAAAGTCCATGGAAAAGAAAAAAAAAAAAAAAGAAGCAAACTCCAAGAACGAGTAAGATAAGTGACACAACACAAACTATGAAAACTTATCAAAGATAAAATGAAAACTTGAAAGGATTCTGACTAAGAAAATTTAAATGATGCTGTTCAAGGCCAAATGATATTCAGTACCAAAAGCCAAAGAAGAATAGTCGACCTCGAAATATATGACGAAAATGCCATTCATGTCCATGCAAATCAGTTGCAACCAACTCCTGCCATGGTGGCTGCTGTGACATATCCTGAAAGAGAATCCAAATTATATTATACAGTATTCAAAAAGAAACTACATCCTAAAGAAACTCCCAACAGAGGTAAGGAAAAAATAAATTTTATTCTTAACAAAAAAATGTGTATATATATTAATAATATTAATAAAAAGTAGGGGGTCAAACAAAAAATTGAATAAAATGTTATAAAATAAAAACACACGGAATAATACAAAGGAGGAAACAAAATTTAAAATTTTGAAGCTACCAATGGTGGCAGACAATCATCCGCGTGCCTTCGAAGGACAGAGAATCCACCGTGAGTGCTCGTATCAGATGCAGTAAGTGTCTTGCAAAATGAATGCACCGTGTACCTTGGAGGTTCAGTAAGTGGAGGATCTGAGCTTGTTACCTCAGTTTGCTGATTCATTAAAAAGAATATGAGAGCAAGTATGATCAAAGATAACATAGTTAAAATACAAAGATCCCAAGCATTATTTTATAAACTACTGAAACTATGTTAAGTATAAATTAGAGCCAAATACAAAATTGGCTCCTGAAAGTTGTAACTCTTTAGAGTTAGAACTTAAAGGAGGAGAAAGCTCACATCTTGTTCTGGTAATAGAGTAATTTGCGCATAAACTTCATCTGTTTCCATTTCAGCCTACATTTCAAGTTTAAAGTAAAAATTGAAATAATGATATTAGAAAAAGCCAACCACCGCTAAAAAATTAAAAGAATAATTATGATAGGATAAAATGTGCAAGACATAAATTACCCGCAGCTGAACATTAACAACTTTACAAAGAATTTTCGGAGGTAGATTAAATGAAGGCATTTGCTGCTCCACACCCTGATGCATTGATGCTTCCAGCTGTGTAGAAGAAGCATATATATAAGGTAAAAGACCAGAAAAGTTAAATAACATAAAATAACCAATGCAAAACAAGAGTAAATTTTAGATGAAATAAATCTTCATGTTTTAGATACAAAAAAGAAGTATATTTTCCCATTCAAGACTTCAGTTTGGATCTTACTAGGTTATTGGTGATCATCACGTAATTTATAACTTTTCATTATCAATTTTATGCAAGGCATTAGTCATTATTGAGAACCATATATTATCGAATTGTTCAAATAATATCATAACTAAGTAAAACTAAGGCTCTTAAAAAATTAAAAAAATAAATAAAGAAGAAGAAAACCAGCACATCATCACCATTCACATACTCAACAAGAAAGAGAAAGAGAGAGAGACCTGTTCCATATGACCCTGTGGAAAGTAGTAAACTCGCTCCCCTTCACGAGGAAGGGTGACAAGTGGTCCAGCACATGCATGCCATAATTCCTTGGACAATGCATCGGAGGTCCCTATGAGTCAAAATTATGGAGTTACACTAAAAGGAAGTGGTTCAAAATTAAAGCACAAACAGCAGCCTCCAGCATGAGATACAAAAATAACAAATTATAAGCAATAAATATTTATCTTAATCACTGAACGTAGCAAGCAAATGCAATTGACAAACAGCAGTTTGACAAATCAGTGAATGCTGTCAAAGCAGACTGTTATATTTATGGCACATCACTGTATTATGTTACAATACTCGTGAATTTACATATTTACTCATAAATT
Organism: Parasponia andersonii; assembly: GCA_002914805.1. Taxonomy (NCBI): domain Eukaryota; kingdom Viridiplantae; phylum Streptophyta; class Magnoliopsida; order Rosales; family Cannabaceae; genus Trema; species Trema andersonii. The sequence goes on from JXTB01000078.1 coordinate 563,846, forward strand.
ACCAAAAGATATTAACTCGTCCAACTACTTCCTATTGTCCTACGTCTGTACCACATATGTTCTCTATCAATGTACCATAAATTTGCATATTCACACACCACTTGTAGGGTACAAAGTAAAATCCAAGGCTGAGCAACAAGTGAATCCTAAAATTATATGTCTTAACAATCAAACTGCAATGAAAAAATTTCTTATTTTTGATAAGAAACTGAATGTTATTAGAAAGAAGCAGAAAGTACAAGAAGATGATGAGAAATCATCAGAACTACAACCAAAGGCACCAATCACTTGTTAAAACAGAGAAAGGAATGTCTTTGAACTCTTTCTTGTCAAACACCCACAACACAACCCAGTATTTCACCCTTTCCCATAAAACGTCTATATCCCCCTTACAATCTTCGACAATCCTCTGATTTCTATCCAACCGGATGGCCCAACATATCGCCATAGTGGTGATGTTCCACATTTCTTATTTAAGCGAGAAAATATCAAATTGAGAACAAAAGTCATAGGAGAAAAATGTAGTAATTAAATTTACTCGTAAATGGGGCATAATTCTTAGAGCAAATTAAGTTAGAGTTGTCCAAAGACTCAGAAATTCCGGTATCAAGTTATCTGAACTATCAGTAAACCAGCCGTCCAAGTATACTGAAGAAGTCTGAGCTTGTTCACTTCCAAACATACAGAACCCAAACAAGTAAAGTCTATTACTTTCTTTAACAAATAACCTGTAGATTTACAATTATTTTTCCAAATCTCTTTAGCACCACAGTTTCAGAAAGACTGTAATATAGATCAACAGACGACTCTAGACCATTTTAATTGTGACAATTACATAATTATTGATGACTATACACAATTTAATTACACTATCAAAGTTCGATTTCTCCTAAGATACAATATTTTCTGGATCCAGAGCAAAAATATAACTGAAGAAAGCAAAGTGAAAAGCAGTACTCCTCTACTTTTAGAAAGGTTAGGGTAGTAAAATTAACAAATGTCGCACTACACCCAAACCAAAGTAACATTCCTAAGTGAAATGTTTTCGTAGCAGTAGAGATAAACTCTTATCAATTTTCTGAAATACTTCCAATACAGGGTTTGCTAGCACAGGAGCCGAAGATAGACTTTCCTAAATGTCAACTAAACGGCTTCTTAACAGAATTTTCTTTGATAATAATGCATTACCAACCAAATTAAAGAGTTACAATCCATCAAAATTCAGAATAAACATACACAAGTATAACATCCTTGGCTCAATTAACATCGTTGGTTGAACAATGAATTGAGGGGTCATTCACCCAGTTCTGGATCCTTTCCCTATATAGTTCAGCTTACACTATAGCATTCATAACAAGCGAAAGAATTAAACCACCTTGACAATGAGCAAATTATCTGTGAAAGGACAAACTAAAACCTGGAGCGGCTCCCTTAGAGGAAGGATTCGACGCTGAGAAAGCCATAGCAAAAGACCATGCAAAATCTTCACCAAGTCTTCAAATCTGTTCCATACAAAGTCAATGTAAGAAACGATGTTTGCATAAAACGAGACAACCAAACCAACTAGTGCCAATTAGTTCTCCCACCAACTAAACCAAACCCATTGATCAAAACCCAGTTATTATAACCCATAATCAATGCAAATATTGGCTTCAGAATATGATAGCAGATAGCTAAAGCCTTCTAGTTACTTTTGTGTCAGTGCAGTCTGCTTTGTGACTTAAATGCAGAAAAAAAAAAAAAAATTAAAGCTTAGCTTTTGGAGCTCTAACGCCAAACTGTAAATAATAAAGTATGCACCTTTTTCCGTAATACCAGCAACTCTTTTTCATCTAAAGTAAATAAAACTTACTATATTTATAAACGAGACACGTAAATTTTGTGAAATTCGAAATGAGGAAACAAAAAACCAAATTCATTTCACATTTTGGCAAAGCTTTCGATCAATGTACGATCTGGGAACCATCTTATTGAATACCCATTAAGACCTAATTCGATTGCTTCCAACAACAAATTCAGGGAAACAATAAACAAATAACAAATTAAACGAAGAAATAAATGGAAAATAACAACTAAAATGCTCTCAATTCTTCGATTTTTCTACGATCTCACCAAAACAAAAAAAAAATACCCATTTCTCCCTTACTCAAGAACAAAAACACATTTCATTTCCTCACCAACCAAACACGAACCCCAAAGCCATCAGATCGCAGAGGTTTTCCACCATTTCCGTACGATACAAACCCCTGACCCCGAAAAAAATAAAGCCAGAGGCTAGAAAAAACCCAACCAACATATAGGCACAGAAATCTAAAAATAGAAAGCTCTACTCTATGTCAGAGTCAAGCTATTACCATTACCTAAAAACGAAACAGAAAGCAATTGTTTAGCCTGAGCGAGAAGCTCCGAATCAGAATTAGGGTTTGAAAGTTTGAGATCGATTTGGGGGTTATGCGGTTTTGGGGATCCGACGAAGACGACGATGATAAGGTCGTGTTTGTTTGAAGCCGACACGACCCCTTCTCTCCCTTCTTCTGCTTTTTCTCTTTCTTTTCTTTTTTGCTTTTATTTTTTTCACAAACACACACTGTCTTTCTCTCTCTCCCTCTCTCTCATTTGTGTAGGAGGGTGTGTCTTTTTAATTTTTATTTTTATTTCCTTTTCAATTTATATTTATTATTTAATTAAAAATAAATTCTTTTTGTCTGTGTCAATTGGGGATAGACCTTGGACTGGCAATTTTTCTCCGACACCGAAGAGACGCATTCTCTCTCTCTCTACCATGTATTTAATTATAAATAAAAATAATGTAGAGAGAGAAAGTCAGAGGAGGAACAGCGCTCCATTGAGTGCCCTGAAATCCCTACAAGTAACCCTTTCTGTCCCAATTTCCACGCGCATCCCATTCCCTGAATTATTTTATAATATATTCTAAATTATATTAGATTAAATTAAATGTATTAATTACTTATAATTAATTGTCTGTTCTGTGTCTGACTGATTGTCTTATGTTTAGGTATTTTTATACGGTAATAATTAAAATGGGATGTGATTGTAATAATTATTACGGGATTGCTGGGTAAATGACTAAATAGTCCTGTCATTTTCTTTCTTGTAAATAACTAAGTAATACAAATAATATATAATGTGTCAGCTGACTAATTTATAATGTGACGTAAAATTTATTTTATTAATTAGAATTATCAGTAATATACGTAATTATAATATCAATGTTATTGGTATTTTATAATATTATTCTAAATAAAATAAGATTCATTCTAACTAAATAATACTAGCAATAATATCTAACATCATAATAATCATAATAACGTGTCATATTATTGTTAATTCTAATTTATAAATTAGATTTTATATTAATTTTATCTGAAATATATACTCTATATAACCCGTAGCATTACTCTTTACCGCACATTTTTTGGCACTTTGGGCTGTGTGTACGTGGGAATACAACTTTTGCATTTTTTTTTTTCTAAAAGTATTGTTTTTTATTTTGGGAAATTTGCAATTTTTTAGACTTTCCTACTTCGGTGTCAATTTTCTTCATTTGGTGACTTTGTATGTTTTAAGGCTTTTTCCAGGAAAAAGAGTGGAGAAAAAGTCGGTAAGTTGTACGAAATTTGCAAATGTAAAAATGTTATTTAAATATTATAAAATACATTATTCAAATCATTCTCTATGAAAAGGAGTTTAAAAAAAATTGGGAAAGATGTTATTAAATATTATTGTGAAAGATGATATTGACTCGTCAATTCACCTCCAACCATATGTTTTAGAGGAATCAAAAATTTGAAAAATTAAGCAGTCAAATTTTTTCAAAAGTAGAATTTTACAAAATAATTTTTTTAAAATGGTGGTTTTCTAAATAAATCTGCAGTTTTATTAAAAAAATTAAATGATCGAACTTTGAATATATTTTATGTAAATGTCCATTTTAAAAATACTGTAGCAAAATGATTGGTATATCGTTATATAAATCAAGTATAAAATATAATATATGTGTACATAATATAACACTATACATAAACTAAAATTAATTTATAAGTAGATATATCAAGTACAAAAATATATATATTTGATTATTTAGCTATAAAAAAATCGATATGTATTAAAATAAAGTGTAAAAAAGAATACCCACTCTAATTTTCCAAAAAAATAATTATGAGTCTTACAAAAATGCATGCCCAAATTCCAAATTATAGAAATGCAAGCCTGAATTCCAAAAAGTTGAAAAATCCTCAATGTATTAACTTCTTTTTTAAAAAAAATCATTATTAATTTAGAAAAAAAAAATATAAAAGGAAATTCAATTTTATATGATAAAATTTCAAACAGATTGAAAAATCTTGAATTTAAAAACTTTTGAAAAAAATATCAAATCTATTTTTAAAAAAATCACTTTTTAAAATATTCACAAACTATTAATTTTACTAGTTGATATGATACTTAAGACAACGGATCAAGTTACTTAAAGTAACCGAACTAGTTATCTCAAGTAACTCGATCGTGCACCTTTAGTGAGATGTTTTTAAAAAATACTAATTTTAAAGAAAAATAATATTCACTATATATGTTAAAGGGTTAGTTACATTTTTACACCTTGCATTTTGACTACTTATTCAGTTTATATCTTGTGCTTTAATTATTATCAACATTGACTTTCACATTTAAAAACTTGTTACAAAATTTATACCGTATATGAGTCAACACCAATTTTGGTTATTGATCTTACGAAAACACTCTTTTAAACTTTATATATATATATATATATGGGCACCAATCCAGTAGGTATTTTTTTTTTTTTTACCTATACATAGGTATCAATTTGCCCAATGAAAATTTAACATGCACATTTTTTTATTGTAAAAAGTAAGAGAGAGAAAGAACATTAATGATGCACGTCTTTTCATGCACTTCATTATAGCCATTGGATCACCATTAGATGGTGATCCAAC
>JXTB01000078.1:568824-585100 GCA_002914805.1 Parasponia andersonii
TGTTGACTTTGGGTCTAAACTTTTATAAGAGACCCAAAATAAAATTTTTAGAAAATATTATTTTTAAATAAAATTTCTAAAAATTCCTTTTTAAAAAGAATAGAATTTTTTTTCAAAGATATCCAAAGTAACCAGCCGAGTTACTTGAGGTGACCCATCATATTATGTCAAGTAACTCAACTCATTATCTCAAGTAGCCCTCAAAATTATAAAAATGATATTTTTGTAAATACTATTAAAGTGATATTTTTCTAAATAAATCAAAAATTTTAAAAAAAGTTGACCATCCACGATTTTCCAAGTTTTGAAATTTTACTACTTAAAATCAAAATTCCTCAAAAAATTAGCCCATCTCAAACTTGTCATGTTTGTTTTTTGGACTTTAGGCTATATTTTTGTAAGAATCCTATACTTTAGAGGAAATTTTGATTTTTTATGTTAATTTAAAAAAATTGAAAATTTTCAAATTTTGTAATTATTTGAAAAATCCCAAACTTAATAGAAAAACACTATTTTTTTAAAGTATTTAGTAAAATATCACTTTTTATTAATCGATGAGATACTTGAGTTAATTGTTCAAGTTACCTGAAGTGACTTGACCGATTACCTCAAGTAAATTGGTTACACCAAGTAACCCAATTGGTTTCCTTGAGTACCATTAAAAGTATCGATTTTGAAGGAAAAATTGTATTTTTCTAAATATTTATTAAAAGTGTTATTTTTCTAAAATAACTTTTAAAAAGTGATATGTTTCTAAATTAATCTGGGATTTTTCAAAAACAAAAATCAGTCCATCCGAAATTTTTTAATTTTTGATATTATGTGTCTGAAATTTTGTAAGAAGCCTTATATTAGGTAGTTTGCAGCAAAAATCGTCAACCTTTATTGACTTTGGCATTTAGATCTCTATCATTTTTTTTCTTGGTATTTAAATCCCGAACGTGCTATTTTTGTTGCATCCGTTATACTTTTCTTATTTTCAGTTCAAGAGGTTTATTAAGTGACCATCTGCCTCTCACGTGCTCTCCATGTCCTTTTAGCTTAGGGGTACTGAGAGTAAATATAGATATGAAAAATTTCTCTATCTCATTCATCTTCTACCAACTTCTTGCTTCTTTTCAATCTAAAAAATCTAGTCCCACTTTCTTGTTGAGTCTTTATATAACAAAAATATAATCAACTACATTTTTTTAGGGAGTTAGAGGACGATTGTGAGTTATTTTTCTAGTTGTGAGATTTTTTTTTATAGTAGTTTAAAAATTATGAAAAGGGAAATTTTCTGAGGGAGAATATGAAAAGGGAAATTAATTAGACTAATTTTATCAGAATAATCTCCATTGAGGAAAAATGAAAAATTAAAAAGATTAAAAATTCAGCTTTACAAGCAGATGAAGATTGAGAATAATGAGAGGGCATCACAAACAACGTTGGAAGATATTCCTTCTCGGCGTTTCTTCCACTTCAATTGCTCTGAGTCAAGGCTAAGGTGATTTTGGACAGTCATAGAGACACGACATTCGCCCATCATGGTTTGAATTTTATTTTTATTTTTATTTTTATGGCTTATTGATACTTATCGTTGATCCTTGTTTCGTATAAAACTAGCTCCAACTATTTAATTAGAATATATATCTTAATGAAGTATCAATGTACCTGGCAGTGCTCATTGCCAATTACATCAACTTGAACAAAGGATAAATAAATAGGGACAAAACCTGAATTTACAAGGACAATACTTGCTATTAATCGACCAACACAAAATGTACAAATACAGTCGTCGAATACACTAAAATATAGACGTAGATCTTAGATATTATAATATACACTCACATAGCTATATTAAGCAGAATCCCATAAAAGAATATCAAGTTTTAAAGCTTTGAAACTCGTACCTCTATCTTTTTACTGTATTTTTTTGTGGACCTTTTAAGTTTTAGAAAGGTAATTTACTAAGTTCCTTTTTCTTTTCCTCTAGAAAAAATTTTAGATATGACAGCTCACCTTTTCATGGGGCAAGTTGTATCATGAGAGTGTTATGCTTCTTCCTTCTAGTTATTATAGTAGATATTTAATTGACAACTCACCTTTTCATGGGGCAAGTTGTATCATGAGAGTGTTATGCTTCTTCCCTCTAGTTATTGTAGTAGATATTTAATTGAAAATTTTGAAGTTCAGAAGAGAGAAGTAAGGCGTAATATTCAATTTACCCTCAATATCCTCCGATGGAGCACATAGTAACTTCAGTATAGACTTCTTGAATGGAAAATGAGAAAGGGTTAACAGATATAATAAAAACAATACATTAAGGATTTAAATATCAAGAAAAAAAAAGGTTAGGGACCTAAATACCAAAGCTAATAAAGGTTGGGAATTTTTGCGGAAAATTATCCCCTTATATTTTATTATGAGTTCCATTATTTTGTGCATATTTTTAGGGGTTTATGAAAAATGACTAATTTTTTTGCTCATTTTAAGTAAATGTTCGTTTTTTAAATATTATAATATAATAATGATTAGTACATCAATGAATATACTAAATGTAAAATATGAAGTACTCAGTATAAAAAAACTAATATACTCAGTATATAAACTAAAACTAGTATATAAGTAGATATACAATATATAAAAATACAAATACTTAAATATTTAATCATAAAAAGATAAAAACAGATATTTATTAAACTAAAGTGTAAAAAAGAGACACCTACTATAAATTCTCAAATTTTTATTGTGCATGTTTGATATATTTCTTAAAATTAACTACTTTGCGATTATATTACCATTTTGTTATTTCCTTTGTCCATCTTTTCTCAAAATATCCTTTATTTAAATTTTAAAATTAGTATTTTTTTACGACACTTTTTACATATACTTATAGTCTAACCACGATCATTAATAATAATTAAAAAGATTTCTTTTCCAACTCATTTTATTTTTTTCCTAATTAATTTACACCTCTTTTCTTTTCTTTTTTTTTTCCCATTTTTCTTCAATGGTATTTCTTTACTTAACTTTTGTGATATAAAAGATTAATGATAGATTTACGTCACCAAAACAGAGCTGGAATAAATGATGAAAAAAAAGTAGATGAAAATAAGATTAGTTAATTTTCATTATGGTGTTTAGTTAAAATGATAAGACATATAATCAAATGGTAAGAAAAATATCGTTAACGTGTTTTATCAGTCATCTATAAGCCCATAATCCATTTCTTCTAAGTACATCCTCAAATAAGCCAATTACAATTGATAAGTGCAATTTTTGATATATATGAGTATTAATTTCTCCATATTTATTTTGTTAGTCTTTTGATTATTTTTAGTATTTAATTTTATTTTTATGTTTTTATATGTTTTGAAGGCAAAAAAACGAAGAGAAGTCAAATCGGTGTCGAAAAGCCTGTGAAAGACAAAGCTGGAAAAAAGTGGCAGTAGCCCAATGCCATAGCATTGGAATCTAGTGTCTTGTGTATACGTTTTGTCCTAGAACAACTACAATCTTATTGCCGACTAGACATATTGCCGACTTATTGAGTTGTTTTGTGACTTTTGGACTAAGAACTCGAAACTTAACAAGATCTTCCCAAACTACCCATAATGATAAAATAACTATAAATAGATCATTCTATAGCTGAATAAGGAGATTTTTGGAGGCTTTTTAGAGTTTAGAAGAGGATAAAGAGGAGATGGAGGCTGCAGTGTTAACATCGATGATTTCTTTAATCTCTTATTCTTTTCACTTTAAAAGTTGTTAGTTTTTCTTATTGGTTAAGAGTGATTTTAAAATCCTTGACATGATTTACGAATTGAATTGATTGTATATTATTTCCAACTTTCTACTTGAGATTGCTTATCTTCGTCTGCTTTTAGACTATGTTTGATAGGAGGAAGGGAGAGCATAAATGAGGAGTGTGAAGGAAGGAGAAGAGTATCACAATCCCTTAAGTTATTTGGTATAAAGGATGAGGAGAGGGAAGAATTGAGAGTACTTATTAATGAAATTATTATATTATCTATTTTATTATTTTTTAAGAATTTTTTTGGAGGGTAAATTAGTCAATCTATCCCATATTTCTCTTTCTTTTCTCTAATCCTTCTAATAGGGGAATGATTGATTTTGGTAGGCTCAATGGGATTCCTAAGCCTTCTCTGTCTCCTTTCTCTCCTCCTATCCTTCTAACCAAATAATAGATTTGGCATCTTCCTCTACCCCTTTCCAATCTTCCTCTCATCCCTCCTACCAAATATAGCCATAATTCTTTATGAATATGTTCTTATTTGATTTTGATGTACAACCAAGTAAGGCTTGATTATCTTCTAATACTAGGATAGATTGTTGATTCTAGATTATTTTTTAAATCTTTTTATTTGTAGCAATTGTGGTCTCTGTTTGTTGGGAATTTTTGGGTACAATTGTAAGGAATATTTAATTTAGGTTAAATGAACTGAGCATATGTGTTTGTTGCCTAAATCAATCTATCTTTTTCATCTTAATTCTTTTATTAAATTAAATTTAGAAAGCTTATTCTAGGCTGTTTAGTTGAAAAAGATTATATAAAGAGCTTGTTTTGTCTAACAACAAAATAAGAAAAGATTGAAGTAGGACAAGCTTGTGGACTATTTAGAGTAGGTAATTGTAATAGAGAATTGGGGATAATATTATTATTTGACTATATATTTATTATTTAGTAGCTACGAATGAAATCTTTACTAAGTTGTTTTTATTACTATTTTCCTTCTTTAATTATTGCACTTTATTATTAATCATTCTCATGTCTTATTAGATTTAGCTCATAATTATAAAAACTCATATAAAAATATGACATAGAGTTAATAGATTACTAATTTAGATTCAGTTCTTTGTGAGATCGACTCTTGCTTACTACTATACTAGATAAAAATATAATATTAATGCTAGGAATTAATTTGACATTTAATAGCACATGTCAATCATATAAATCCAACCATATTCATATACTTATACTATATTATAATATATATTAATATTATTATTACTATTATATAAGTTTTGGGAATATTGAAATAGTCATCCCATTATTTTTAAAATTTTACTCTAAATATTTATGAGATGCATTCTTAATATAAATATATTGTGCTAATATTTAAATCAATATTTTAAATTCTTGCAAATCTATGAGGAAGTATTGTTTAGCAAGCTGAGTTATGTCAAACAAACTAATATATTTGCAAACACTCATATTATTTTCAGTACTTTAAATATTCGCAGATCCATGAGGATATAGTTGTTAACGAGTTAAGTATGCTACGTTCAAATATAAAAAGGTCATTCCACGCAAGCACTTTATCCAACTACCCATGTTATATTTAGTACTCTATATTATTGTCAATATTTAAATTTCAGTCAACTAATTTAACAAACCAAATGGTTAGTATTATTGCTTGTATCAATATCCTAACTATCTAACATGTGTTGCTTACTACCGCATACGAACTTATTTATAATTAATTGTACATAAAAAGCATCCCATATAACCTTAAATACTTAAAAGCTTAAACAAGTTTGATTATTAAAGAAAACTTCTAATTCTCGAGTTATACATGCAGTAAAGAGAAAAAGAGAGACAATTAATTTGAGTGTTTGAAAATAAATATTAACGTATCAAAGCAAGCTTGAGTATCAAAAGTATAGAATTTAACATAGGGATAGTAGCCTAATACGTGTAACAAGATAAGAAAACAAAATTGTTTATTAGATTTATAACATTGTAGCATAAGTTTTGGGTAGTTATACTTTTTCTTAATTTTGAGAATGATGGCAAATGAGCTCTTGAAAACTTTCAATTTTTCATTGAACATTCTAAATATACTCGTGGACATATTTTTAACTCTAGACCTCCATAATTAATTGGAATTTTTTTAACAATTTTTAAGCTCCAACTAATCATAGAAGTAAATAATATCTAATTATATACTTTGTCCATAACTATTTTTTTTTTTTGAAAAACTAACAATTTGTGACAAATAGGCCATTACTGTAACAATTGCATAATTTAGGGGTCATTATTATGTAAGTTGAAAATTCGGGAGGTAAAGTGATATAATGAGTATAATTCAAAGACTTCTACTATATTTAACCATATATTTGATAAAAATTCGGCCATTTCTATATCCTTGTATAATAAACAGTGGTCCAAAAAAAGTTGCTTTTCAACCATTTTTTTATTCTATCAGTTTCACTAAAATGAATTGCTTTTCACTTGGTGTTTTAGTTCTACATGAGGTGGTGGATTTTCATTAAGAAAAAAAAAACATAGGTGACTCATTATTGTCTTTAAGTAATAGGCTTCATATAAAATTTTAGGTTTAAAGTACCAAAAACTAAAAAATTCCTGATGAGCTGATTTTGTTTGAAAAATCCTGAATTGATTAGAAAAATTACTATTAAGTAATAAGCTTTCAAAAGTTTTATTACAAAAATAACACGTATAAAACACATTTAGAAAAGTACAATATTTTTCAAAATTAAAATTTTTCAATGGTACTCGAAATAACTAATTAGGTTACTTAGGATAGTCAATCGAGTTACTTAAAGTAACTGATCAAGTTATTTCTACATGACTGACTACCTTAAGTATCTCATTAATTAATAAAAAATAGTATTTTTCTAAATACTTTTAAAAGAGGTAATTTCATAATTAAATCTTGATTTTTCATAATAATTTCAATTCCGAGATTTTTCAATTTTTTTTTTGAAAAATTACCATAAAAAAGCAAATTTCTTCTTAAGTAAGTGAGATAAGTTGGGCCATTGGCACCTATTTGGCCTTGGGTTTACTTGGATAAATTTTGATGTCAAAAAATGTTAAAAAAAAATAAGTTAAAATGTCAAAGACAAAATAGTTATATATTGTTATTATTAAAACCAAAAGAGTTGTTCTTTTTTTTTTTTTAAAAAAAAAAAGAAAAACAAAAAAAAGTTAGAAACTCAATTATGTGTAAAATATTAAAGTGTATTTTGTGCACCAAATTCTTTAACAAATTCGACTATCATCAAATAACTAACAATTGAAATATTTAGAAAAGAAATGAATTCTAAATGGCCAAATACTAAATATATAATTTATTTAGATATCTTATGTGATTATTAGGCAACCAAAGTTTTTATTAATACAACTTCTTCAAATAATCAATTCAAAATCTTATACAAACTAGATCATTTTTACTAATGATTAGATAACATATGCAAATAGAATATTGAGACAACACTTTTTACTTTCTTTTGTTGATTTTTCCTTTTATTTAGACAGTAAAATTGACATGAAGAAATGAATTATGCTTGAGAATAAAGTTACAATTAATATCCTTTATTCTTTACCATTGTTATATATTCTTATATTTAGGAGCATATTGTTATTTATAAAGATTATAAACATTTTCTCTTTCAGTTTTACAAGCAATTTACTGTACTATCTAGATTTTTCTTAAAATAGTTATATATGATATTATCATTTATATTTTTGAGCAATACTATGAGCACCATGTTCTTAAAATAGTTATATACGATATTATCACCTATATTTTTTGAGCAATGCTCTTATACTAGTGGTGTCCAACATCATATAGTTAATAAACTGAGTTCTCTTAGGGCTCTATCTAAAATGTAATTATAATCACACAATAATAAATTATCACATTATGCGGTGTTGTACATCATATGATGCCCCATAGTATTACTCATATTTTTTTAATAATCAAAGTATTATATTATTTAAAAATCTACATAGATGTACTATAATTATAGTGCCTCATAGCATTACTCATATTTGTTAATCATCAAAGCATTTATATTTTCTAAAATCTACATAAATATAATAATTATTGTTTGTAATTTATACTTTAGGAAAATTTCCTAAATTATTTTTTATTTAGTAGAAGATAACATCCTATTCTTCAAAAATAAAATATAGGAGAAGATGAAAAATAGTTTCTAAATAAGTAATAGAAAAAATTAAAAGATAATAGAGTTTACATCTTCACTCTGATCTTCATTATTATCTTTTAATACTATAAAAAAGAGGATGTATTAGTCATAGATATAGATGAACATAAATCAATAACTAACCGACTTAACTTGGTACAAATTTATAAAACTAAAGATAGTTAATTTAATTTATAAACTTCTATTCGCCTTGTTTATTTTCTTTAAACAAACTAAAATCTAAGCTTTTTATTTATTTACTTTTATTTAACAAGCTAAAACAATAAGGTACGTGCCTTACCATAAAATAGTTTATAATAATATTTGAAAAATGACTATTTCTTAAGCATGGCCATGTGGCTAAGAATAGTACTATGGGCATTAGTGGTACCTAGTTGTTAGTTTTAAAACGATTTTCACAAAGGAAGATTAGCCCAAGAACAATAAAAAATTTTCTCAAAATAATTGACTATATGAGTGCATAGTATTAATACATAGCAAATAGAAACATACAAAGAGAATATATTTAATATCTCTTATAGCCTATCAGTGTATCCTAACTTTTTTGTCTTCTAAATTACGATATTCCAATCTATGTGTATAATTTCTTAAACTCATACTTTAGGCACATGTAATATTCTCAATACATGAGTTTATAAGAGTTTAAACTACAAAGAATAAGAAGACTTTATTCATTTTCTCTCTAGGTTATGGAAGCTCTGTAGAAAATAATACGTGTAATATATTCTGTTAGGGTTTTCACTTTATATATATATATATATATTTATTAAACTATTTAATAAACAAAAGGTTACCAATCTAATAGGTATTTTTTTTTACTTATGTGTAGGTATTTTTTTTAGTCGTTAGATCACCATTAAATGGTGATCCAATAGCTATAATAAGATGCGTAAAAAGACGTGCATCATTAATACTATTCCTCTATCTTACTTTTTACTATAAAAAATTTACATGATAAATTTTCATTGGTCAAAATGGTATCTATGTATAGGTAAAAAAAAGTACTTAATAGATTAGTGCCCTAAATAAAATATTAATCAAATTAATATATATACATAAATAAGAGTTTGAAAAAACAAAATTGGTCGTAACATTTTTTTCTTTAACAAAACCGTGATTATATATATTTATATTTAAATTAATTAATCTAATTAATATATATATATATATATATATATATATAAACTAGCAAATAACTTGGTCCTTCAAAAAAGAGTGTTTCACTTTCAATCAATTTCTGTTTATCTAATTATCTGATACTTAGATATTCTTAAAATTCAAAATTTAAACAAATTAGGAAACTTATCTCTCCATAAATTTAAAATAATTAATTAATAATAATTATTAATTACCTATAGATAAACTATTTATCTAAAAAAATGTGCAGTACCAGAAATAATATAATATCTAGTATAGTGTTTGTAAGAGGTAGAATTGGAGACCCCTGGACCTGTAATTCAAGCTCTAATAAATTATAACAATTAATTAAACTTTTTAATTAATTTGTCTAATTTATTAATTCCAGTATTACTCTACTAAAAATCTAGAATTGCACTCTTAAAGTTATAGAATTAATTTACTTAGAAAATAATGAACAGTTCATCGATTTAATCATTATATGTAGTTTAATCCTCCATAAAAAATTCATAATTAGAGTTAGGTCATGTTATATTTACCTCTCTAATTATATGTTTATCCTTATGTATCATTGATTCTCCAATAAATAATTAATTTACAAATTTATTATAAATTGAGTACTCAAACTATTCAAGTTCTGAATCAATACACTAGAGAATCATCTTTTTAGCTTCCTAATGGAAGAAATAGATTTCATATCTATAAGTCACATTCACAGCTACTCATCTCATCATGTTCTCAAGATACAAGTATTTCGATATGTTTAAAAAATAATCATTTAGCAAGTATGTTAAAGAACATAATGTTATAAATAGGAGTCTATAACTACTCAGGATTAAGATTGATTTACATATGATTATCTAGTGATATTATTTGAACTCTCAATAGTTAACAGAATTTATGTGAGATTCAAATCATTTTTGGTCTAGTCCTGTATAATCGAATTATATAAAGTACATCTGTTGTGATGTCAATATATCAATAGTCCAGATAATACTATTACATTTTCAATGTTAATGAATTGTACCAATAATATTTAATTAAAGATCCCGAACTTTAATTAATTATTATGGACTATATTTAGTTTATTATCCATAAATTTAATCCTTATATATATATAACACTTATATACTAAATTTATAATTATATAAATAAATTAGAGAATTTCTGATATTTAAAGACATACAAATTATACACAAATTCAAATAGAAAAATGTCATTTTATTAATTTAGAAAATATCCAAAATATACATACTTTTAGGGCATAAATCTTAGCACCAACATCACATAATATGTCTTTGTTAATAGCTAATCATAATTATAATTCAAATGGGCTTATGGAAGATCTAGATTATTAATTAAAATCATCCAATAATAAATACGTGTTGAGTGCCACTAGTGTAGATAACATTGTTCTTTGGCTAAGGAGTCATATTCTCATAACTCGTCGAATTAAAACTCAAGCCGGACACTTTTCCAAAAAACTCGAAGACAGAAAGAAAAAGAAACAACGTCGTATTACTAAATTTTTTCTGGTGTCGGTATGTTCTACAGGCCTCATAAAGAGAAATTTCATTAAATATGCCCTAAATAAGGGCTATTTACAAGTATATGACTCACCTAATAATTATTCAAAAACTACGACTACACTTCTTTGACATGACTTAATTACCACCGACTTATTCCATTAAGTTGCTTCAAACCTAGAAATTTCACTCTTACTCTTTTTTCTTTTTTTTTTTACCTTTCTCTTTGCCTAAGCTTTCTTAATCTTTAACCATTCCTTTCTATTCTTCTGAAAAAAAAAAAGCTAAATCGGTATTATTAGAAACTCATATAAAGGTACTGGACATCAAAAAGAAAGAGAAAAAGACGTCTCCATAAAGTGCACTATAAACCTAAAGAACAAAGAGAGAATCTTCAAATGGATAAGTGATTTTTATATTTTAATGTTATGGGTATTATTTAAAATAGTTTAGGTATGAATATTTATGTGTTTTGAGGTTGATTTGTATCAAAAAAATTGAATTTTGGTTAATTTTTGAGAAATTACTTCAGTTTTAGGTAAAACTGGAGATAATCATCGAATTTTTCGATGTAATTCGATTATTTTTTGTAGAAAAAAAATTAAAATTAAAAATTTCGATGAATTTTGATGACTATTAGATTATCGAATTTTTTTCGATGCATTTTAATGTAATTCGATTATGTTTTTTTCGATGCATTTTAATGTAATTCGATTATGTTTTAGAGAAAGAAATTAAAACTGACTTCGATGAATTTCGATGAAACTTTGATGACGATTCGATATATATTGAATTTCGATATTTGTCGATGGTAATTCGACGTAGATGAAATTTATATTTTCTTTGAAATACTTCGATGGGCATCGAGTTGGCGTCAAAAGTTTTGTTTGATATTATTCAATATATGTTCGATGGAGATCAGTTTTTTTAGAATTTTGTTGTTCTTCCTTCATATTTTGATTTATTTATCTCTTAAATTAATCTTTTTACCTATTACAGATTTCTTACATGTCAGCATCATAATGATGTACGAGGGGGATTAGAAATATAATGAAGAGAAAGATCGTTAGCTTTTTAATAGAAAAAAATTTAAAGGTATGACTATTTCAAAGAATATTAGTTACGCAAGTATTGTGGATTGTTTATATGAAGTTATTGATGCTGAGAAAAGTCGTTTTGATTTAGAACTCAAAGTTCTTTACAAGATAGATGGTATTGTACTTCCACCGATAATCCTTACTAATGATGCCATGTCGAATTTTGGCTTGATAAGTATTCAATCTCTATTTAGCACCGTATACCTTTGTGTGTAACCATGATAGAAAGGTGTTGTCTAAAAGTTGTGACTGATGGATACAGTCAAATGTAATCATGTATGCCTGAAACAGCGAAGGAGGAAAATGAAGATCATCACACCAAAACTCAACTATATGGTCCAAGTCCATGTCATCCTGTGGAACCCACTAATAGTCAAGTTCCAGTAATTTATGATCTAGTAAATAATTTTAGTGACATATATGAGTAGTTAAATGATTGAGGGAAAGATGCCATGTATCCAGGAGAGGCAATGGCTTTTTATAGTGAAAGAATGAACTTGAACTCTGATGCTTGTAATAATGATAATTATGACACTATATCCCAATTGATATGTAGAGGTTGGTATTGCACATAGGAAACAAAAATTATATATTGTTATACCAGAACGAGTAGAGATAAGTAAAACAATTAAAACACTTGATACTTCAAGCAATCATGTGCAAAAAGTCAGAATATTCTAACATGGGCAAAAATAGAGGAATCTAATATTTCGTGATGAAGATGTGCCAAAAAGTGAGAACGCCACTGTGGATTCAAGTTTTCCTTCATCATTTAGTGCTAGTACGGGGACAATAAAGGTAAGTCAATTATTTGAGAATAAACTTGAATTGAAGATTAAGGTGCATTTATTTGCAATGCAAAAAAAAAAAATTGAATTCAAAGTGAAAATTTTGGGGAAAGATAGATGGTATGTAGCCTATATAGATGACAAATATTGTTGGCGCTTGAGAGGAAGAGAGTTAGAGAAATTAAATATATTTGAGATACATACCTATATCTCTGCTCACTAATGTATATTGGCAGTAAGGCACAAAGACAAACACTAAGCGACACCATAGCTTATTGGACAACGTATCAAGAGAAAATTCACTGATAGTAAACTTAATTATCTACCTCATCAAATAATAAAAGATTTTCATGTTAAATATGACATTAGCATGAATTATACTAAGGCTTAGAGGTGTTGGGAAAAAGCTCTTACTTACGTTAGAAGAATACCCGAAGCATCATATTTGCGGTTGCCGTCATTTTTGTATATGTTAGAGAAGAAGAATCAAGGAACAATTACTCATTTAGAGATTGATGATGTAGGCCATTTAAAGTATTTTTTTTCTTCACATTAGAGGTGTGCATTAGAGGATTTAGTGCCACATGTCATCCGATGCTTTGTGTGGATGAGACCTGTATTAAGAATAAGATTGGAGGGATGATGTTATGTATTATTACTTTGGATACCAATAATCAGTTATATCTAGTGGCTATTGCTGTTGTAGATTCAGAGAATAATGATTCTTAGATGTATTTTGTATTGAAACTAAGAGAAGCCATAGGATAAGTTCAGAATTTGGTGTTCATATCTGATAGAGATACAAGTATTGCGAATGCATTATCTATGGTATTCCCAGAAGTATATCATAGAGCGTGCATATATTATATTAGCATGAATATCATGACTAAGTTTAAAACCGATAATTGTCATGAAGAATATTTCTTGGCAGCAAAATCTTATAAGATGGCTGATTTCAGTCATCATTTTCAGAAAATAAAGGTCAAGGATCTCGCTATTGCATAATATTTAGAAGAAATTGTTATTGAGAAATAGAGTCGGACGTTCTTTCCTAGAATCTGGTGTAATATAATAACAAGTAACTATGTTGAAAGTATAAACAATAAAACCAGAGAGGCATGAAAATGGCATATTACAGGTTTAGCAAAGTTCATCAGATTCACACTACAAACTTGGTTCTGGGAACAAAGGAGAAAGGCATAGAAGTATGATGGTCCTCTAGCAACAAACATAGAAAATTATTTGAGAGAGGTGTCTAACGAAGCCAAAACAATGATAATTCTTCCACTCAATAGTTTGAGTTTTATGTCTAAGATGGTGAATTGGACGGTAAAGTTAATCTACAAATAAAAACATATACATACAGAGGATTTGACCAAACTGGTCTGCCTTATCCCCATGCATTAGCTACTGGCCGTGAGCAAAACATAGACCCCTACAACTTATGTTCTAGGTTTTATATGATAGAGGCATAGTTGAACTCATATGTTGAAACAATATATCCATTGGGACAATAAGATGAATGGGTTGTACCGGTTGATATTAAGCATCGAAAAGTCAATCTTCCACTATATAACCTTAAGCATGGTCATCCAAAAACAAAAAGAAGATAGTCGAAGAGTGAAAAAACCAAAACCCAACATCAGTGCTGTAGATGCAAAGGACGAGGACACAATAGAGTAAGTTGTAAACATATGATACCTGCACCATCAACTACAAATGCGTCTACTTCAAAGGCCGTGTAAACCCAATAAAGTGTTTGAAAAAAATAAAAATAAAATCTAGTAATACTACAATATGATTTAATAACTTTATATGCAGATGATGGGATTCTTGCATGTTTAGGGAAAGTAATGTACACTCCACTTCTGTTTCTTTCCATGAACTATAAGATGGATGAACTCACGAGACAAATTTAGATGCCTCCTTGATATTCATGGGCATATGTTGTTTATAGGCACATGTTTCTGGAATGCACTATGAACAGTATGTGCCTACGAAATTTATGGAGAAACATCTTAATCAGTGTCATGAGTTCATCTATCTTATGGTTAATGGCAAGAAATAGAAGTGGAGTATATGTCACTTTACCCGAACATGCAAGAATCTCCTCATCTATATATAAGATTATTAAAGCATATTGTAGTGTTACTAGATTATTGTAATGTTGTAATGCTTACTGGTTGTTATATTTGTTGGTGTTGAATTATACATCAAACTACTGTAATGTTATATTTGTTGTAATGTTATAAAGTTTACTACGATCGAATTCCATCCAAAATGTAATCGAAATGTATCGAATCAGGTTAATGTACAAAAAACTGATGAGTAAGCACCCAAGAAACCAAGTCAAAAATAATCGAAAATAGTCGAAAAGAATCAAATATGATCAAAAAATAATCAAAAATAATCGAATATGATCGAAAATAATCAAAATAGCATCTAATAATAGTCATATACACAAGGTAGCAGAACAAATCGAAATGGCATCGAACACCATCAAAAATTCATTATTGTATAAAAAGATTGAATTTAATATATTGAATTACTATCGAATACAATCGAATTATACTTATTTATGAAATGCATCGACTTCTTGTCGAATACAATAGAAAATCCTCGAATCGCATTAAATAAGGTCGACGTATGAATGTTCATTTGGTTTCCTATTGGTCGATGTACTTGTGTTGTCATCGAAATGACATTGAAATCATGTCGAAATGCATCAAATAACATACATTGGACATACTATGGACTTGACTACTATCGAATTCTATCGAATATTTAATTGAAATACGTCGAAATAGAGATACCGAATCACATCGATTTGCATTGAATGATGTCGATGTACGAATATGCTTGTGTTGCCATTAAAACGACATTGAATTATTATTAAAATGCATCGAATGTCATACACTGAATATACCATGGACTTTACTACTATCGAATTCTTAATCCAAATGCATTCAAATAAAGCAAATTTAGTCGAAAATAATTGAAATATTTGACTATGGCTGTGTGGGATAAATAGTTTTTTGACTAGCTAATTAATTACGTTAAATTAAAGAACATAATTACTAATAATTTTTTAAATCTAAATACAAAGCTAGTTTGAAATATGTAGAATATGATTCAAGGTTCTAAATTATGATACCATAAATCTACACATAATTTCTCTCTGAAATATTTCATCTTCTCATCTATAACTGAGTCAAGAGGTTGGACAGTAAGAAGACACTCCAAATGCTTGATAACGTATACTCCATATGTAACACTCCCTAGTTTAACCATATTGTTATATACAGTCAAACTATGAAGTATTATTCTTTCTTAAACATTATCTTTTGTTTTGATAAAAATGTGGGCAATTTTTTTTTTTGAACTTTCTAGAACTTTAGGACAAAAGCAACTGCATGACATTTCTTGTTAAAAGTGTCTTTACAAAATGTGCACTCAAAAGAGGTTTTCACCAGTCGATTTTGCCATCAGCAGTAATATTTACATTATACCAAAATATCTCAAAACAAAAAATGTCGCCCACAGGTCAAGCTCGTCTACATCTGTATGATCACGGCGACAAAAAGGCAAGCCAGGCAACCAGCTAGTCAACACCAAAATATGCCTCCTCATCTGCATCACAAGACTAAAATGAGCTAAAGCTCAGTAAGTAAAACTATGCATGCTTATGTATGCTTTAAAATCTCGTAAAGTTCCCATTGTACCATTATCTTTCTTAAACATTTTAGTT